>PISX010003186.1:0-143008 GCA_004024625.1 Mellivora capensis | reverse complement strand
AGAATCGATTCCATTTACTATAGCACCAAGAACCATAAGATACCTGGGAATAAACCTAACCAAAGAGGTAAAGGATCTGTACTCGAGGAACTACAGAACACTCATGAAAGAAATTGAAGAAGACATAAAAAGATGGAAGACAATTCCATGTTCTTGGATCAGAAGAATAAACATTGTTAAAATGTCTATACTACCTAGAGCAATCTATACTTTTAATGCCATTCCCATCAAAATTCCACCGGTATTTTTCAAAGAGCTGGAGCAAAAAATCCTAAAATTTGTATGGAATCAGAAGAGACCCTGAATTGCTAAGGAAATGTTAAAAAAACAGAAATAAAACTGGTGGCATCTCACTACCTGATTTCAAGCTTTACTACAAAGCTGTGATCACCAAGACAGCATGGTACTGGCATCAAAACAGACACATAGACCAATGGAACAGAGTAGAGAGCCCAGATATGGACCCTCAACTCTATGGTCAAAAAATCTTCGACAAAGCAGGAAAAAATATACAGTGGAAAAAAGACAGTCTCTTCAATAAATGGTGCTGGGAAAATTGGACAGCTATATGTAAAAGAATGAAACTCGACCATTCTCTTACACCGTACACAAAGATAAACTCGAAATGGATAAAGGACCTCAATGTGAGACAGGAATTCTCTAAAGCAATTTTTATCCAAACTTTCACCTTAATTCATCAACGGTTGCACATATATATCCTTTCAATCTAATTGTAGCCCTGTTAGGTCTTCATTAAAGGTTTGGAATCACAGTTCATTGGGGTCCCATGTCAAGGAGCCTCAGAAAGATTTCTTCTTCTCTACCCCTGGCCATTTTACCCACACATGTGCATATGGCAGACATTGGGCCAAAGTAGCCTGGTCCCTTTGTCAATGCTCTGCCTGATTAATTTAATCCTGATAATTTGAGGTCAGGTATCTCATTTCCATTTTTGTCTTTACCTTTAAAAATTCCTTCAAACTGCATTACATAGAGTGATTTGTTTAGTCACCTAAATGATAAAAGCCTCCAATCAGTCCACCTCACCTCTGGTAGTGCTGCATTTCAATCCCATCCATGTCTCCTCGACCAGTCCATTTCTTAATAACCATATAAGTATTTCAATACTCTGTCTTTTCCCATTCTCTTGTGAATCACCCTAATTTTTTAAACATCTTTATAACTGTGTCAGGAGGCTGACACAACAAATCTGATATGGACATTTGGATAGTTGCATGATTTTTACAGCAGTGAATTTACATGGAATGCCCATGCAAAAGGTGCTCAGAGAAACACAGCATTTACCATGACCTAGATGAACATCTTCATCATCATAAAGCCAATCCAGCATGGCTTCTATGCCTGCATATAAGACACACCTGGGACATGCTTTGAAGGTACAGGAAGGACAATTCCCCTTCTTGCAGAAAAATACTTTTACCGCCACTTGTTATCTAGTCCTCTAAGCTAGCAGTCCTCCCAGGAACAACTTGCTACTTTTGGATCATGTGCAGTAATCCCTCTCATTCACAGTTTTGTTTTCTGTGGTTTCATTTACCTGTGATCAACCTAGATCTAGAAGCAGATGGTCCTCCTTCTGATATATGGTCAGGGGTCAGTAGTAGCCAAATGCTATGCCACAATGCCTACACCATTTATCTCACTTCATCTTATCACATAGGCATCTAATCATCTCACATCATCACCAGAAGAAGGATGAGTACAGGACAATAAAATATTTTGAGAGGGAGAGAAAGATCACATTCACATAACAACTATCACAATATATTGCTGCAACTATTCTATTTTATCATTAATTATTGCTGTTAATCTCTTGCTGACCTACTTTGTAAATTAAACTTTATGATAGGAATGTATGCATAGGAAATAATACAGTACATATAGGGTTGAGTAATATCTGTAGTTTTAGGTATTCACTGGGGGTAATGCAATATATTCCTGCAGATAAGGGAGGACGACTTTATACCCATCTTATTGAACTTGATTATTCAGCAGCAAACTCTAAGTACTGCATAAACCCAAACACGCTCCATAATGCAGCATTCAAACCAAGTAGTTTGCTCTTTTTCTAACAAAATGTTCTTTTTTTACCTTTAATATAATCTGTTACTTTTAGGAGTTGTAGTAGTAATATTTTATAATGAAAATTTTTCTTCTTCACTCTTTGAGCCTAGAACTTTTTCAAAGTTCATCAATTTTGGGGGAGCTCCTGGGGTAGCTCTGTCAGTTAAGCATCTACCTTTGGCTCAGGTCATGATCTCAGGTCCTGGGATCCAGTCCTACCTTGGGGCTCCCTACTCAGTGAGGAATCTCTTCTCCCTCTCCCTCTGCCCCTCCCTTTACCTTTGCCTCCTGCCCCCACCATGCATGCTCTCTCTTGTACTCGCTCTCAAATAAATAAATAAATAAAATTGTTTTTTTTTTAAGTTCACCTATTTTAATAATTAAATTTCTCTTCAATTTTGTATACCTAATCTGGACTGGATAATTTCAGTTATTTTTGTACACTACTAGGTGATTACAAAGTGGATAAGAAACCATAAATTTTGCAGTTGTTTACAAGACTAGCTTATTGAGGAAGTAAATATTTTGTACTGCCATAGATTTTATGGTGTTAATTGTATTCTAGAAAAAATACAAAGTTATTTTTGGTTATATATCAAATCAAATTGACTATTCAGATTCTTGTGGTGGTAAGATTCTTTGTAAAACCAATTATGTGACTATCTATGATGGCCATCCTTCCTATTAATACTTACAGTATCAAAAACAACAGTAATAGGGATTAAAAACAGCCTTGGGATAAAAAAAATACATGAATTACATATTTCTCCTCTAGACTCAAAATGCTGGACCTACATATTCATATAAAGGCATAACAAACTCTTCAGGACAGTAAATGGTTTTGGTTTTCAATTCAAGTTTTTAAGTATTTGCTGTGAACTATTTCAGAACAAAAGCATCATATGAATTCATGACTATAGTTATTTGAGGGAATGTATTAACACATAATACATGAATTAAACTTAGAGAAAGCTTTCATAGAGATAATAATAAACTCTGATTCATAATGATAAGCTCAACATAAGTTGAAGCTGTACATATTATTTGTAATACAGAATAACACAAAAACAAATTTCCTTGAAAATAGTGCTGAGAAAGTATTATGACACATAGACTACACTAGAGGAAACTGAATAAAACACATACAAAAGTGATGCTCTAAACATATTTTTCCTGCATAAAAGTCCATCTTATTAAAGGTGCTTCTGTGGCCGTAAAGAGTTAAATTATTGGCAACATGAATCAGGAAAAGCACAGATCAGGGAATAAAAAACACATCAATTTTAAAGCACTTGCACAACCACAGTCTCACCCAGGTAGCAGAAGAATTGTGATGTCCTAGTGAATCTATAAATTAGAAGTATCTATTTTCAGAATCCAAATTTTGTCTTGTATCATATTTTATGAGGTCAAAGTGTTTCTTCAGGATCATTAGTTATAACAGGAATGTTAATTCTGTGCCTTTGGTTCTACATACTCGACATGACTATTAAGTAATTGTGTATACATGATCTTAGGGAGATGAATCCACATTTCCCACTCTACAGACCTTAGTATGTGTTCAATGACAAATTTTAATCTCATTAAAACTCTGATGAGGTTAAGATATAAACGTCCATTGTCATACACTGTTAAAAAGTTGGTTTACGTCCTAGGGCAATTGTGGTTATCTGTATTGTCATCCTCCTTATTTTATTTCTTTGTAGCCCCCAAAAGGTCATTAATTAATCTTGTTTCTAAGTCCTGACATACTTGACATATGGTTGGCATTGTATATCTATGCAAATATATGCATGCATACATATATAAGGTATTAGCTTATATAAAACATTAACTATATCATATAATAAATATATAATTGTTAAATATTTTAATATATATTATTAACATGTCATATATAATTATCATATGTAATAATTGTTGAATACCTATAAGTACTGATTATGACACTTTCATGTTTTTTACTTTAAGGTTTATAATAGAATGCAAAGTGTATCAAGACACTGTGATTCCTTATAAGACTATATCGTATCATTTTAGGAGACCTAATTATCTTAATTCAAATGACAGTAAAATAGTAGCTGCTAATACAATAAATCCCTTCTTTGTCCATAACATTGAGCTATTATAGAAATCATTGCCAATGCCCAATTATAGGATCTAATTTATTCCTTTATAAATTTTGCCAAAGCATTCACATATTCTTCCCTAAAATACATGCCTATTTTAGATACTGTCTTATGATTTCTGGCAACATTTTTATTTTTTGGTACATAAGTATATTTAATTTAGTCAGTGGCCTAAGCAGTACTAGCTTTACATGTTGTATAAGACACAATGCCACTCATGTCTTTTCTTACACTGAAACAGTAATTTATTTAGGCAGCAAATCTCTTACCTGAAACCACAAGATTTATAAACATAATAGAGCTATAAGAATGAGAAGAGAAAAATTATAGACTGAAACTGCATAAAACATCACCAGCTAGTTTACATTACACTATATGCTTTTTAAAGCACATTTGTGGATATTGAATATCACATTGTAAATCAGATAGGAAAAATATATAGCTATTCTGTAGTTATTATATTTTCATGAAAGGAAAGGAAGACACAAAAAGATTAAGAAATGTATCCAGAATCTAGTGGCTAGTTGAGACACAGACACAACTAAAATCCATTTTTCTTCAAGGGTACTCAAACACACTTTCCACTGTGCCATGAAAACTAATTGTCACCTCCATCCATGTACCTCATAAATCTAATCTAAGAGATATCTTTTAATTCAAAATAATACATGCATGTGGGGATAACATTCAGTGTCATGGAGGGTTATAAAATAAAAGCTAGTAGCTTTCCCATCTGCTTCCATTTTTAGCCCAGGATTTTGGCAGTAACAACTTTTCAGTGTTTATTCATTTTCAAGAAATATATCTCAAAATAAATAATATTCTTAAATCTCTACTTCCCTTTTTACTCACACAGCTCTATCTACTGCTGTATTTTCCCTTATCTAATTTTTCTTAGTTTTGACTATTGTTTTGTTTTGGTAACTTTAGAAAGTATAAAGATATACACCATTTATTGATTTATTAAGTAAGGCTTAATTTCTTAAAATATGAGAAGAAAAAATTATTGTTCTTTCATATCATTTCTCTATTATATCCACAAACTATATTAGCCACACCATGAATTTTATGTTTCTAAAATTTATAATTATAAATTTCCTATTACGTATTTTGAAAATTGAAAGTAGATATGATTTACCTTTTATTATTATTGTATTTCAAGAAATAAGTGTAATCTTATTTCACAAAACCATAAAACTCAAAAGACTGTTCTGAGCATCTATATCAAATTTTAAACACAAATGTATTAAATCTTTTTATTTCCTCTAGAATTTCTATTTGAAATGTTTTCTGCTCTTGTTGCTTTGTTTTTATTGTTACTAAAAAAAGGATAAGGCTGTTGGCTGCCTCTATGCAGCATGTGGCTCTTGATCTCAAAGTTAGAATGCCATGTTGGATGTAGAGATTACTTAAAAATAAAATATTACTGGTTTCCTGCCTCACATTTAGGTCTTTCATCCATTTTTTATTTTATTTTTGTCTATGGTATAAGAAAGCTGTCCACTTTCATTCTTCTGCATGTTGCTGTCCAGTTTTCCCAACACCATTTGTTGGAGAGACTGTCTTTTTCCCATTGCATGTTCTTGCCTCCTTTGTCTAAGATTAATTGACCATCTAGTTGTGTGTTTATTTCTGGGTTCTCTATTCTGTTCCATTGGTCTATGTGTCTTGTTTTTGTGCCAGTACCATACTGTCTTGATTACTACAAATTTGTAATATAACTTAAAAGTCTGGAATTGTGATGCCTCCAGGTTTGCTTTTCTTTTTCAAGATTGTTTGGGCTATCCAGGGTCTTTTGTGGTTCCATACACATTTTAGGATTGTTTGTTCTACTAAGATGCTGATGATATTTTGATAGAATGCTTTGGGTAATACAGACATTTTAACAATATTAGTCCTTTCAATCTATGAATATGGAATGTTTTTCCATTTCTTTGTGTCCTCTTCAATTTCTTTCATCAGTGTTTTACAGTTTTCACAGTAAAGTGTAACCGTCCCTCAGAACAATGTACTGACCAAACATGTTTGAACATATACCAGCAACAGGCCTCTGGGGAGAGGATGATATACATCCTTGAAGCCCAGCAGCCCAGCCCGCTCAGGTTGGAATGCCCTCTGCTTTTTTCTGTTATCTCCCCTTCTTCTGTGATCACCTGTAGTTAATTAGATGATTCCTTTAAATGTGTTTACTCAACCACAAATCCTATACTGCTTGATCAGGTACATCTTGCTTATCTATAATCTCCTTCATTGATTGTTATCTTGTACCTAATAAATAATGGACTGAGAAGTTGTTCTGGGTGGCAGTCTTCTCAACTGCTGACCCCTGCTCCCCTTCTTTTGAAGCTGACTTGTTTGTGCCTCATTGTTCTCCCGTGCACCTTTGGAAAGCGGCAAGTGGCCATTGGAAAGTGGCAGTACAGATCTTTTACCTCTTTGGCTAGGTTTATTCCTAGATATCTTACTACTTTTAGTGAAACTGTAAAGGGATCGACTGATTTCTCTTTCTGCTGCTTCATTATTGGTGTATAGAAATTTAACAGATTTCTATATGTTGATTTTGTATCCTGTGACTTTAGTGAATTCATGTATCAGTTTTAGCAATTTTTTGGTGGAGTCTCCTGGGTCTTCTACGTAGAGCATCATGCCATTGGCAAATAATGAAACTTTGATTTCTTCCTTGTCAATTTGGATGCCTTTTATTTCTTTTTGTTGTCTTATTGCTGAGAGTAGGACTTCCAGTACTATGTTGAACAACAGTGGTGAGAGCGGGCATCCTTATCCCTGACCTTAGGGGAGAAGTTCTCAGATTTTCCTCCTTGAGGATGATATTGGCTGTGGGTCTTTTGTATATGTCCTTTATGATGTAGGTATGTTCCCTCTATCTCTGCTTTGTTCACGATTTTTATCAAAAATGGATTTGTTTAATCCATTCTTTAATTTGCTAAATGCTTTTTCTGAATCTATTGAGAGGATCATATGGTTCCTATCCCTTCTTTTATTAATGTCGTATATCATGTTGATTGTTTTGCAAATATTGGACCACCCCTGAAGCCCAGGAATAAATCCCACTTGATCATGGTAAATGATTCTTTTAATGTACTGTTGGATTTGATTTGCTAATATTAATTGAGAATTTTCACATCCATGTTCATTAGGGGTATTAGTCTGTAATTCTCCTTTTTAGTAGGGTCTTTGGTTTTGAAGATTTTATTTATATAAGAGAGAGAGAGAGAGAGAGAGAAAGAGCACAAGTAAGCAGAGAAGCAGGCAGAGGGAGATGGAGAAGCAGGCTCCCCGCTGAGCAGGGAGCCCCATATGGGACTTGATCCCAGGACCCTGGGATCATGACCTGAGCCAAAGACAGAGGTTTAACCGACTGAGCCATCCAGGCCTCCCATGGGTCTTTGGTTTTGTAATCAGGTAATGCTTGCCGCATAGAATGAGTTTGGAAGTTTTCCTTCAATTTCTATTTTTTGGAACAGTTTGAGAAAAATAGGTATTAGTTCTTTAAATGTTTGGTAGAATTTCCCTGGGAAGCCATCTGGCCCTAGACTTTCGTTTGCTAGGAAATTTCTGATTACTGATTCAATTTCTTTGCTGGTTATCAGTCTGTTCATGTTTTCTATTTCTATTTCCATTTTGTTTTAATAGTTTATATGTTTCTAGGAATTTATCCACTTCTTTCAGATTGCCCAGTTTTTTGGCATATAATTTTTCATAATACTCTCTTATAATTGTTTGTATTTCTGTGGTATTGGTTATTATTTCTCTTCTCTCATTTGTGATTTAAATTATTTGGGTCCTTTCTCTTTTATTTTTGATAAATCTGGCTAGGAGTTTACCAACCTTATTAATGTTTTTCAAAGAACCAACCAACTCCTGGTTCTACTGGTTTTTGTTTGTTTGCTTCTATATTACTTATTTCTCCTCTAATCTTTAATATCTCCCTCTCTCCACAGGCTTTAGATTTCATTTGTTGTTCTTTTTCTAACTCCAGGTGTAAGGTTAGGTTGTATATTTGAGATTTTTTTCCTGCTTCTTGAGGTAGGACTATATTGCTATATACTTCCCTCTTATGACTGCTTTTGCTACATCCCAAAGGTTTAGGACCATTGTGTTTTCTTTTCATTTGTTTCCACGTATTTTTTTTTAAATTTCTTCTTTAATTTCCTGGTTGATCCATTCATTCTTTAGCAGGATGTTCTTTAACTTCCATGTATTTGGGGTCTTCCCAAATTTTTTCTTGTTATTGACTTCAAGTTTCATAGCATTGTGGTCAGAAAATATGTATAGTATTATCTCACTCTTTTTTTTATTAGTTGAGCCCTGATTTGTGACCTAGTATGTGATCTGTTCTGAAGAATGTCCCATGTGCACTTAAAAGAATGTGTTTTCTGCTGCTTTAGGAAGAAATGTTCTAAATATATGTTAAGTCCATCTGATCCACTGTATCATTCAAAGCCATTGTTTTCCATATTGATTTTCTGCTTGGATGATCTACCCATTAATTTAAGTGGGAGTGTTAAAGTGCCCTACTACTATTGAATTATTATCAATGAGTTCCTTTATGTTTGTTATTAATTTTATTATATATCTGGGTACTCCCAAATTGAGGGCATAAATATTTATAAGTGTTACATCTTCTTGTTGGATAGTCACCTTTATTATGATGCAGTACCCTTCTTCAACTCTTGTTATGGTTTTTGGTTTAAAATCTAGTTTGTTTGATAGAAGTATGGCTACTCTGTCTTTCTGTTGATATACATTTGCATGGTAAATGTTTCTCCATCCCCTCACTTTCAATCTACAGGTGTCCTTAGGTCTAAAGTAAGTCTCTTGTACGCAGCATATACATGGATCTTTTTTTTTTTAAATAAATTCTGACACTCTATGTCATTTAGTCCATTCATTCCAAGTGCTTTCTGATCAATATGAATTTAGTGTCATTTTATAACTTGTTTTGTCTTTGTTTCTGGAGGTTTTCTCTGTTCCTTTCTAGTCTTTGTCACTTTTGGTCTTTCTTTCCTACTCAAAGAGTTCCCTTTAATATTTTTCACAGTGTTGGTTTAGTGGTTACAAACTCCTTTAAGGTTTTGTTGTTGTTGTTTGTTGTTTTTTGGTCTGAGAAACTCTCTCCTTCTATTCTGAATGATAGCCTTGCTGGGTAGAGTATTTTTGGCTGCAGAGTTTTCCCACTCAACACGTTGAATATATATCATGCCACTTTTTTTGTCTGTCAAGTTCTGTGGAGAGGTCTGTTACTAGAGTTATTTGTCTTTTGTAAGTTAGGCCTTCTATTGTTTGTTGCTTTTAGGATTTTTCATTTATCGCTATTTTATAAATTTAAATACTTTTGTTGATTTTGATGGGATTTCCCTGTGCCTCCTGGATTTGGACGTGTTTTCTTCCTCAGATCAGGGAAGTTTTCAGCTACAATTTCCTCAAATAAACCTTCTGCCTCCTTTTCGCTCTCTTCTTCTGGGACTCCTATGATACAAATGCTATTATCCTTTGTGGAGTCATTGAGTTTCCCAAGTCTACATTAGTGATCTAATTTTTTCTTCCCCTCTTCTTTTCAACTTTGTTATTTTCCATAATTTTATCTTCTATATTACTTATTCATTCCTCTACTTCTTCCATCCTCATGGTTCTTACAGCTAGTTGGTTTTGAATCTCAGTTATTGCATTTTTCATTTTGGCCAGATCAGTTTTTAGGTGTTTTATCTCTGTGGAAAGGGCCTCCCTGGTGTCCTCTATGCTTTCTCAAGCCCAGCTAGTATCCTTATAATTGCTCCTTTAAATTCTGCATTAGGCATATTACTTATATCTGTTTCAATTAGATCCCTGGCTGTGATATTTTCTTGTTCTTTCTTTTGGGATGAATTCATCTGTCTTGGTATTTTGTCTAGGTCTCTGTCTTCCATGTATTAGGAAAGTCTGTTATTGTTTCCTCCTCCTGAGAGTAACGACTTTATGAAGAAGAGGTCATATACTGTCCAGAGACTTGTGCTCCAGGAAGTGTCTCTGGTATATGCCATGCTCACTCTGCTATTCTGTTTTGGCTGCTCTTTCCCTCAGGTCAGTCCTCTGCAGAGTTTCTCCTTACCTGGAGTCAGCTTTATAGAATTCTGTGGTCAGTAGGCCTGGTGCTTTGGGGGCAGGGGTTATGCTGGTTTTCTCGGGGAAGGGGCCCACTGCACAGGTTCAGGCACACTCTTCTGAGGAAAGCAGTAAGAGCAGAGCAGAGGGTCAAGGCTTGGTGTACACAGTTTAGGCCACCACTATTGGTGCTGTGCTGTATACTGAAGTTATTTTATACTGAGGGGAGGGGAAGGGAAATGGTATCCACCATTCTCTTGTCCCCAGAGAGGCAATGCCACCTCTCTCAATTACACTCCAGGAAGGGGGAACTGTTTCTCCCAGTGTGTTATAGGGGATCCTCAGATCACGACATTCTACTCCAGAGCTATCTACTCTCCTTCTCCAAAGGAGCACTGCAGTGCCCTCGGGGCTCCACACCAGCCATTCCACAGATGTTTAAAACTCCAGTTTTTGAGCCCCGCTGATAAAAATTCAGGGAAAGCAGCCTGTCTTTTTTTCCTAGTCAATGGCTTTGGGAAGTGTTTTCCTTGTGCCATCCTCTGTGTGCTCCTCTCTCTCTCTCTCTTTCTCTGTCTCTCTCCTCTCTCCATGACCAGGACTTTCTCCCCTCCATAGCACCCCTGATCTGTTTCTCCCCCAAACCATGTCTCTGCACCTCCTATGTTCCATGATTGGCCTTTTCTCTCCCTCTCCCTCTACTGTGTCCTGTCAGATCAATTTCTTGGTATTCAAAATTACTTGATATTTATCTAGCTATGTTCAAGGGATGAGGGAAGCCTAGGGTCTTCCTACCATCCCCTCATCTCAGCTCCTCTCTCTATATATTTTTAAAATATGGCCACCCATTCTGCAGTTTAAAAAAAATATATGTTCACATAGATTTTTATTTGAATGTACTAAAATTTACCCAACTTTCATTTATGTGTCTTGTGCATATTTAAGAAATCTTATCTAAGACATCAGAAAATAATCTAGATAATTTAGAGTTTTCCTTTTCATGTTTAGGTCCTAATCATTCTAAAAATAACTTTGATAAGATACAGTATATGTATTTACTCATATCTTATTTTTCTTATACCCTATTTTCACATATGCATAGCCAAATGTACTGGTATCATTAATTAAATAGTCCAAATTTAACTCACTTATTTGTAATGTCCCTCTGTGTAGTATTACTTATTAGTTAAGACATACAGTTACTAGACCAAAAAGGGTAAGAGACAAATGGGAGGAAATTTTCAAAAAGAAAGCTACATCTATGCTAAAGATCTTCTTTTTCTCTTTTCAGAAGAAGGGAGTTCCTTAAAATTACTGGCTATGTGTCCTGATCCAACCACATCTTTCTTCCTAGTTTCTTTTACCAGCTAGATTAAGTTTAAAGTGAAACCTTTAAATCCAGGCTTTTTTTTTCTACATGGCAAAGCATGTGTGAGACAACTTTGCCTCTTTTGATAAAGAATTCCAGGGAGTCCAACAGCCAGTAAGAAGGTGGGAATGTCCAGGAGAGTCTGAAGCAAGTTTCTCCTTAGGGATGGTGACACTTAGGCAGAAGTGGATCATTTAATAATTTTAGGAAATAATTGCATCTGCCTTACTGGCAGAATCCTCTCTCTCTGGGCATTAGCACAATTGGGAAAATTTGGGGGCAGCAACAGTGGGTTGACTTTGTCCCATTCTATGCAGTGTGTATACGTCATTCTTAATTGAAAGATACTACTGATAGCCCTATTTCTCCTCTTCCAAATAGTGCCATAAAACTATATTTATCATAGATGTCACTTATTCCATGACAGAAATTGTTCAACAGTCACAGATAGACACATGTTTAGACCTTTTTTCTATATTATAGATTATATTCTTTTCACCTTTTCTTTTCCTCTTCTCATCAACTTGAAATAAAAGACTTCATGTTCCCAGGGAATTTTATACATGCAAGGTAGAAGGAAACTTGAGTTCATGAATATCCATATAGAAGGCTGCCTGACAAATGGACATGTTGCATGTAAATGGGTGAAAAATTCACTTGTTTTGTGTTAAGCTAAAGAGGTCTGGGACAAGCGTTACCCTTACTTACATACCTTACATGCTTGGAAAACTCTCTCCCATGACTTAGCAAAGGAAAATTACAAGCCACATCCCAAAAGTCACTAACTTTAACAAAAAAAAAAGGAAAATCTGAGAGGCACCTATTAAAATAGACCTAATGGGGCACCTGGGTGGCTCAGTTGGTTAAGCAGCTGCCTTTGGCTCAGGTGATGATCCCAGGGTCCTGGGATTGAGTTCCCTGTTGGGCAGTCTGCCTTTCCCTCTCCCTTAGCCCCTTCTCCCTGTTCAAGCACTCTTTCTCTCTCTCCTTCTCTCTCAAATAAATAAATAAAATCTTTAATAAAAAGTAAAATAGACCTAATGGAGGTGACTGATAAGGACTTTTGAAAAGAATGAAGAGGTTTAATGAAATTACATTCAATAGTAAAAGAGCTTCTGGAACTGAAGATGAATAATTTCCAGTTCTGAATATTTAAATGAAAAAACAGAACTCAAAGTGATAAATATTATTGATGGAATTGTACTAGTGTTCTGAATGAAAACATAAATGAAAAAGCTCAGAACGAAGGTGGACAACATGAGATAAAGATAAACTAAGTTGTTTGATAATGCATTCTTAATAATAAGAATCCTGGTGAAAGATGAACAGAGTACTAATAATCATAAAGATCTTTGTATTCCATTGAATCTTAGTAGTTACAGATAGTAAGATAATTATTTTATTTACCTCTCAGATACATAAAAAAGTGAAAATTGCTGGATAAAAGTAAAGTATCTGGTTAACTAATATAGAAATTGAAATCCAACTTCCACCTTCTACTACCTGTGTAATCTCTTTTGCAACAAGGATTTTCATCTATGAACTACAAATAGCAATATAATCTATCTCACAGGAAATTTATAAGAATTAAATGCAATGATATATGTAAAGTATTTTATGCATTTTCTAGAACATAAGATAACATAAGATGTATACAAAACTATTGTTTCTGTTGTTAAACACATATACACAAATTCTATACATATTTTTCCTACCATTTTACCATATATATATATAATGCACATTTATATATATATATATTTTTTTTTTTCTATCCTGTTACTTAATATAGAGTTAAAATCAAGCTAAGCATTCTTGGAAGCCCTGAGGGAGTGGAATAATGGAATAACTGGTGAGTAAAAAGAACTAGAATCCAAGAGGTCTCAAGCATGTCTCTGTGTAGATGATAAAAGCATATTTTTTAAGTTTTTATTTAAATTCTAGTTAGTTAACACATAGTGTAATATTAGTTTCAGGAATAGAATATAGTTATTCATCATTTACATATAACACCCAAGCCTCATCACAACAAGTGCCCTACTTAATACTCATCACCCATTTAGCCCATCCCCTACCCACCTCCCCTCCAGCAAGCCTGCTTGTTCTCTATAGTTAAGAGTCTCTTATGGTTTGCCTCCCTCTCTTTTTACCCCCCTTCCCTAAGGTTTATCTATTTTGTTTCTTAAATTTCAGATGTGAGTGAAATCATATGATATTTGTCTTTCTCTGACTAACTTGGTTCACTTAACATAATACACTCAAGTTCTATTCATGTCATTGCAAATGACAAGATTTCATTCTTTTGGATGGGTAAGTAATATTCCATTATACAAGTATACACACACACACACACACACACACACACACACACATAGAACATCTTTATCCATTCATCAGTCAACAGACATTTGGGCTCTTTCCATAATTTGGATATTGCTGCTATAAACATCAGGGTCCATGTACCACTTAGAATTTGTATTTTTGTGTCCTTTGGGCAAATACCTAGTAGTGCAATTGCGGGATTGTAGGGTACTTCTATTTTCAACTTTTTGAGGAACTGCCATACTATTTTACAGAGCGGCTATACCAATTTACATTCTTACCATTAGTTAAAAGGGCTCCCCTATCTCTGCATCCTTGCCAATATCTGTTGTTTCCTGTGCTGTTAATTTTAGCTGTTCTCCATGTGTGAGGTGGTAACATATGATCTCCAGAAAATATACATGTTTTGTATTTGAGAAACATAGTTGAGATAGAAATACAACCAAATTAAGAAGGAATCCCTTATATTTACTTCCATCTCTCTTGCTCTTCTCTTTAGACACCACACTAAAACTAACGGAGCAAAAACAAAATAAACAAGAAGGAAACACATAAAAGTTTCCAATCATAGATTCAAATTTACACATACTGTGACTCCAGTTAAGCAACTAAGTAGAAAAACACTTCCTTGTATTATAGTCACACTTGAAACACATGACCACTAATCTCACATTTACTGTACTATACTGCGTGGTCAGCCAACACTGTATTTTCCCTGTAATCTTTCTCATTATGCTTTTCAATTCTTGATCCTTCATAATTTATTCTCCACTCATCAATCAGAGAGATGCTTTTATTTTTACAGAGATATTAGAGACAGTCAGATTATACCACTCCTCTGTTTAAAATCCAAACTACTACATTGCTATCATGTGAAATCCCATGCCTTACCAAAGCCTGCAAAACATGACCACTCTTCTCATTACTCACTGTGCATCATCAATGCTGGGCTTCCTGCTGTTTTCTGATTGTTCCAAGACTGTAGGGCATTTCCTTGGTACTCATTCCATTTTAAATGTCCTTTTCCCAGCTCTTTATTCACACGACCCAATATTTCTGCTCAAATATCTTCTCCTTACAGGCTCCCTAACATTTCTCCCAGCTACCTATTGTACAAATCACTTTCTATTCCTTCACTGTTTTCTTTAATAAAACGTAACACTATCTAAATTTAAGAACCTTTTCAGTTTTCTTATTTATCATAATTTGTTTCACAAGCTTGTTTTCAGCACATGGTGCTTTAGAAAGGTTCAGTAAATTTTCACTGAATTAACTTTAAATGCATTTATCAAAACTAATATTTCAAGATGGGATAAGACAAATGATAATAATACAATGTGCACAATTATTTGGAAATATAGTCAAATAGAAATTCTGAGATTTGCATAGCCATATATAGTCATTCTGCTTGTATTTACTATGTATCTTACCATTAATGTAAATTCTACTTGCTTAATCAACAAATATTTATTTACTGACCACTATATGCCAGGAAGCTTGGATCAGTAAACAACACAGAAAAGGTCCTTGCCCTCCCTTGTAGAACTCAAATTATAGTTCTATATCTATCTGTTGAACTAGAAAGGTGTATATGAAGAGTGATTCAGATGATTAAGGAAAATCTGAAACTATAATAACAGGCAGTACTTATCAGTAGTCCCATATAATCATAAGTATAAAGAGAATACAGTATTTTTTTTTTGTAAAATGGTTAATGATACAAAAGTCTTAGGAAGAATGCTTCCTGTTCAAGTTGTATGTGCTGTTTCTTGGGAAGAGGATTATGTAGTACCAATCATAATGAAAATCTAAAGGGGCATAAGAAAAAAAGGATGAAGGGTTAAAATAATGAAGGCCTTCTGGTATCAGAGGAGTTGAAGTTTGGGAAGAAAAAGAAAGAGTGAATGGAATATGTTTTCTAATATTGAGCACATCAGGCTCCTTAATATTCAGAGGTACAAATTTTGCAAGTGGAAGGACCCTGAAAATAGTTCCTGCTAAGTGTTTTTAATTTTTCTGATTGGGTTATATCTGATGCTATCACCAGGTTGCCTCTTAATGGCATGCTACTTAGCCTGTCATCACTGGCCAGGGTATTTGAAGGAGGCAACATTTTGGTGTTGCCAGGATTAAACACATATGCAAAGATTCTAGGAGATGGTGAAATACGAGGCCCAAACTGTCATTGTTTTACAGATATTGGAGAGAATTTCTACACCAGACTGATACTGATATCATTCATAAATGAGGAAATTATATGAATATAAAAGAAACTAGTATATCTTTCATTAATGATATGAGGGTTTAGGTTGTCCAAGAAATATTTTAAAATGTTTAAGTATTAACAAAGTTTAATTTTACGTTTCTTCAAGTTTAACCAGGGTTTGTAGTACACCTAAGCAAAGGTTAGTCTAAAACATCTTCTACAAGGAGTAAATTTCCATTCATTCTCACATTTGGAGAAATATTAAATAAAGGAAAGGTGTGTATTAAAAACAACGTGAGGTTTAGTATTTTCATTACACAAAATGTATTGAATGAATGAAGTTCCTATATTTCACATACACAGTTAAATGCACACTAGTTGACTTCTGTGATAATGGCCATAGGTAAATTACCGAGATATGAATGGAATTTTATTCTATAATGTTATTACACAGCATATCTGTCCATTTTATATATATATATGTTTGAAAGAAAAACAAAAAACTAGCATCATAGCCAAACTTTCCATAAACTACAAAACAGTATTTTGTTGCCATTCTTTCTAATGAAGTTAGAGATCAAATAAAAATTGTACCTAATGTAAAGCAAGTTATGAGCATGCTCCAACATCTGTTTAAAAATACAAAATTACATTGTCTAAAATAGGAAATCAATCAAGAAGTAGGAATCAATCAAGGAAATACATTTCTCACTCTTCTGACTGTAAATCATGTGTATTTGGGCACTTTTCCTTAAGAAATCAAAATATATTTTTTCCAGTTTGAAAATAAGACAATTATTTGAGACATAACAGGGGGAAATAACTTGCTTTTTAAAAAGCACTCTGGAAATAATTGTAGTCTTGAAAGTACTTGATTAAATTACATGTGATTATAAAGTTGGGCAGAAACAAATGATTCTATTATTCCATTTACCGTAGGCGCATTAACAAGGTTGAGGAGCTAAGAGATTGAATGAGCATGCACCTAAACAAAAGAACTGGAAAAGTAGTTTTCTTCTGCTTCACAGAAGTCATCTGAGAAGACTTAAAACCCATTGCAAATAGTCTCCTGAACCATTTTTAATAAGTTGATGATGAAAAAGTACATTAACTAATTCGTGATTGACCCTGAAATAAATGGATTTTAATGCATCAGAAGACAACCTAGACCATTCATGTCAATTAATTCTTATCAAGCAGTATTACAGTCAGTGATGCTTTATTAATTCAAAATTTAACATTTTACAGATTTATATGTAAATTTAGCATCAGTATTATTTCTTTTTTCCCCAAAGAAACTTTCTTCACAGAGTTTCTTTTATAATATATAATAAAATAAATATGTAATACTAGATGAAAGGCAAAATAGTCCTATGAATATATCTTATATGTTCTTAAAATACTGAGTAAAAGTTCTTAAAATTTTTAAGTAAGAGATACCTTCATTCAACTTGGTGGCATATTTCATGTTCTAGTTCTTCACTCACAGTTCTTCTGGATGAGAAAACAATTCTATTGTCACAAGCCCCATAAGTCCATAAGCATGTCCTTCTTTGGAGGGGAGGTTTGGGGAACAGAGAATATAATTTACAAGAATTGAAATAGGTCAGAGTGCTCTAAGGCACTCTGGAAATAGGAAAGTTTTATTTTTTAATGAAGGATTTAAATATTTTATTTATGGAGGCAAATTCTCTAAATTCTCTTGATATACACTTTAATTCTTCATTTCAGAAACACTGGGCTTCTGGAAGTCCTAATTTTCAATCCAGCCACATATTTAGCATAAAATAAAAACATGTCACTGAAAAACAGTATAGTCAGCCATTCCTAAGTATATAACTAAATTTGTGCACTAGCTTACTGAGTTATTCCTGAAATGTCCATTTCTTATAGTTGCATTAGTATGTATGTTTTTCTGTTACTCCTATTCGTCTATATTTGACAAATTGGAGACATCTTGATATTGCTGAGAATCCATACACCCTAGATGGAAGTTGTCATGGAACATTTCTAATGTTGAGGTAGCTTCAGATTTACATACAGGATTACAAGTGCCAGACAAGTTAGCACCTATTGGAAGTTCTTAATTTTTTTTTCTCAAAGAAGAGACATTTTGAAATTCAGCTGTCCATATACAGTGAATTTAAAATGTATCTTTTCCAAGTTTGATAAAATTTGATGATACTTGGGTCAACCAAATTATAAAACCCTTAATAAACACTTCATCCCTTAGAAAAAAGTTCAGGTAAATTAACTGGCTAATTTTTTTTATGGCATCTAGAATATTTTTATCTCCAGAATCAAGGTACATCCTGCTTAGAGTTTCATGAGGAGCCCACCATCCAGGAATAAGAGTAGAGAAAGATGTTGGGGATGTTCACAACAGAGAAAATCCAGCTCCACAGAAACGCTGCACAGTCCAGCCTAACTGGCTCTGGGGTCCCGTCCCAGAGGCTAGACTCAAGTCTTGGCCTATAGCAATTGCCCGCTTGGAGACGGCTGCCAATAAGGTAGACCAAAGACTCTCCATCACCTGCTATTATAGGAAGATCTGTGAAGCACCTCTGAACCAGACAGAAAACTAAGAGGGGAGCCCCAAGCCACCTAGTTCTCTCAGGGGCCCACTCAAGCTTCCGGGCTAGTCTCTGCAGACTAAACACCACTGAGCTGCCTGGTGGGAATAGGTGCTGGGCAGGATAGTAGTATCCTTCTCACTTATGATTACCTACATGATTATATATACAGAGAGAAATCACAGGTATGTGGTACACAGATATATGTATGTATGTGTGTGAACTCCACGTCCATTTTCCTACTTAATAAAATACATTTCACTTGCAGTGGTAAAATAACTGAAAAGAAGGAATTGCTGCAACTATTTTTCCTCCACAAGCAGTGTTGGTTTCTTATCCTTTAAGGAAAGTTAAGGAAAAAATACTGGAATATTATTAGGAATTTAAGGTCAATTCTGTTTCATTAATTTAAACTGTATTTTTTATTTGAATTACAAAGGTTAAGGTCATATCATGAAAGAAGCTGAGATAACCCCTCTAACTTCTAGATTCCTTCTATTTCAAACCCTAATTTTGTATCTCCTATTATTTATACATATGCCTATGGCTTATCTAATTTTCATTCTTCCTCAGTGGTAACTTCTTAAATTGTTTATCTCACTTTTAGAGTCAAGTTGAAGTGTTTATCTTCTGTTCAATTATACAAAAATTTGTGGCTTTCTTTATTATTTATAACAAAGCTCAAATTTTCAAAGATTCATGCCCACTCTTAACAGAACATAATTTTTAAAAATTTTACCAATTAAAAGTAGATTAGCATTTTCTAACATAAAACAGTTTATTTAAATTTAACACATTTGATTTTTGGATATACCCAGTGAATTAAAAATTTAAAGTTGTCATCAAACCTCATTCTACTCCATTCAAAAGGAATTTCTCTGATTTTTCCAGTCCTCAATAATGACTGGATGTAGTGGGAAGTTTATATAGTCTCAGAGTAACAGTTGAATTGTTCCCTGTCTTTCTGTCTGTCCTACAGAACCTCACTGATATCTCTGGTTGAGTCTTGTTCAAGGGCACCTACTGTGTACTTTATGAGGAACACTCCTTGTCTGGCTCTCAAGTAAAAGGAGGGTTCTCTCCTTTCTCACTGGGTTCAGCACCTAAATACTCAGTTGCATCCTCTGCAAATGACTAGATTATTTGTTTCTTTGTGGTTGCATTCTAAACCAAGTAGGTACATAGAGGAAATTTTAAAAATTAATAATATCATCACCATTCATCTTTAGGTGCTCTATGGGTACTGATTCAACCTCAATTATCTCTATGCTTGGAACTAACAAAAACATGGTTTGTTCTCACCAGAAGTTAATTTAATTTTAAAGATACAGCACATACCTGATGAATGGATAAAGCAGCTGTGGCATATATAGATATACACAATGGAATATTACTCAGTCATAAAAAGAATAAAATCTTGCCATTTGCAATGACATGGATGGTGCTAGACAGTATTATGCTGAGCAAAATAAGTCAAAGACAGACACCATATGATTTTATTCCCACACGAAATTTAAGAAACAAAATAAATGAACAAAGGGGGAAAAAAACAAAAGAGAGAGGGAAAACAAGAAATGGATACTTAACCCTAGAGAGCACACTGCTGGTTATCAGAGGGGAGGTGGGTGGGGGATGGGGAAATAGGTGATGGGGATTAAGGAGTGCACTTATGATGAGCATTGGGTGATGTATGAAGGGTTGAATTACTATATTATACACTTGAAATGAATATTACACTGTATGTTTTTTTGAATTTAACATACACTGTATGTTTTTTATGAATTTATGAATTTAAATAAAAACTTTAAAAACTTGTTATAAAAAAAGATACAGCACATATTAGGGAAGAAGAGTATTAGAAAAACATATAGGATTCTTTTGGTAAATTAAAAAAAGACAAATATACCTATAGACAGAAACATGTATTTTTTGTATAGGCATATATATGCTTGTATGAGCAAAGAGGAAACTGAGGATATGCTCTCTTGTTACAATGGTATACCTGACAATTCAATTATACCTTACATTTTTTACTAGGTAGTTCCTTACACCAAACATACTCTGCTTTTATATTAAGAAAAACATTAAATAGGAAATATTTTAATATGTACCTAGGTATAATTTGTGTATTGACTGAGATGGGCTAGTAGCATTCAGTCAGAAAAAAACTTTATATATTCTTACTGATGTCTTTTCCTTCCAGACACTGAGTCCATATCTATTTTATAACTTTTATAGAAATATTTAGGAACAAAATTCCTTTTCACTTTGATAACAAAACATCAATGTCTTATTCAAATAAGGATCAATCCTCTCTTTCATTTATGATCTATATTGGATATGTAAACCTTTAATTTGAAAGGGAAAAGAGGAGTCTGGCTCCCTAGAAAAACCTATGTGTAATTTTTTAGTACAGATCACAGGTAATGACAAATCTTTATCTGGCAGGCCTCTTGGAGGAGAGCTGCCTACCCCATACCAGCCTTAGTGTATAGCCAAGGCATTGGTAGTTTCTGAAAAGAGTTGTAGTCAAGGACAATGGACACCCCTCTGGCCAGTCATTCTCTTTGCATATTTACACTCCTGACCCAGGCATGTTTATTTTTATGTTCCTTTATTTGATGCCTTGAACAGAAATCTTCTGTCCCCTCACTGAGGACCCCTCAGTGGGGGGACAAGGGAGAAAACTTGGAGACACTTTTCCCCACTCTCCCTTAGAACCTGGTATTTTTCTATGCCTGCACTTCCCTTCATAGTCCTCCCAAGCTCAGGGTCCTTAAAACTTCTGGAGCCTCTTGTTCAGGGCTCCTTCAACAGTAGGAAGACCACCCACATGCCCATGTTGATCCATGTGACCCTTCACCTCAGCACTGTTCCATGCAGGAAAATAAAGGATGAGTTGGGGCTTTCTTAAGTTTTAGACTCTTGCTTATATTGTATGAGTAAGTGATTGGACTTAACTCTATCATCTTTGGTTTGTTGCTTTAATCAACTACTCTGACACCTGGCCACTCAGCTCATTTTCTCTCCTTTCCAAATTCAGCTCAGCTCCTGACAGGCAAAAACATAGGATTCTTTTCTTTCACTCACAACAAGGTATGACTTTGAAATTGTACAAAGTTAGGGTCAATGAAGACAGGAATTAGAGAAAAGTGGTTAAAGTGTTATGGCTATTGTTGGTAAAATCTAACATTAGTTCATTCTGGGTATGGCAGAAATACAAATGTTATTTTGAAAAATTTCCAATCCTGAAGTCCCAAGAACAATCCCCTACAACACAGGCATAAGCATGCATGCACACACACACACACACACACACACACACAATCAGACTACTGTGAGCCTCTTGGGTCAAGCCACTTTGTTCATGACTGACTGACTCCATTCCACAGATCCATTTGGAAAATGCTTCTTATCTCACCATTGCAATATCTTTTAAACTACTTCCTTTCACTAAAGAGCATTTCAATCTGCCTCTTACCTTTAGGATGTTTGTTTATTTGTTTGTTCTTTTGTTTGTTTAAATGACTAAGGATTTAGGTATTAGTTCCTGTGTTTTCACCCTCCCCTGAGTTCTGGTGACCACATACTAGAGTTTCTGAATAAAAATCTTGAAAATCCTTTGAGGTAACTTGAAGGATAAAAGAGAAAAAGCAAAATATCCAAGTCCAATGCTATACAAAGAATTCCCCATTACTGTTTCTGATCAATTTCTTACCATTCCTTTATATTTCCTTGAGGTTTGCAATGGACTATGAATCATCAGACTGTTTTGAGATGGTTTCTTGTCTAGTTTTACATAAATCTCCTAGCAGTCCAGACCCTCTCCTCTTTATTTTTTGAGGTTTGATACCTCAGCATAAATAGAAGCCAGGAAATATATAAATTTTATATTGAGCATATCATAACTTCATACGTATACAAAAAACCGCAACATCAGACATTATAGTTCTTATTACATATCCCCATCAATTTAGGGAAACTAGGTCTATATGAGCTGAAGAGTTATTTTATTTGCCTTCAGAGTAAAAAGGAAATGAATTTTAAAAACCTTAAAATTCTACCATTGTGATGACTGAACTCATAAAAAAATTATCATGCCATGATTCACTGAAGATCTTAGAAATACATTAAATAATTCAAGACCATTTTAAAAGCTAACAGAGAACTCATTCTAAGAGATCTATTTCCCAGGCTCATATTAAAATGAATATTTTAATATTTTCATATCTATTTAAGAATGCATTTTTAAAGAAAATATCAAGGGATTTTTCCCAGAGGGCTTAACCTTAAAAATTATCTTCAAATTAAGCAAGAAAAACTTATAAATATGACTTGCCTTTATAGATCTGTTCATATGTTTATCAAATGCTTCATCTAGTTATAATCCCACTTTTCTAATACACAGCAGAAGAGCAGCCTGACCTATGCTTTAAATATCTGGTATTGATAATAGTACGGTTCTTTATAAATTGGCTTACATTAATTTCTATTTTAAATTCTATCAAGTTATATAAATGTATATTGTTTTTATGCAACTATATTTTGAAGATATATAAAAAATGTGTGCATACCTCTACACACAGACATATACACAACACTTTAGTATTAGTTTTATATCATTAAACTTATTATAAAATATACAAATCATTAGATTGTAGGATCAGATATGTAAGAACATGATACCTTCTAACATCCTCTGAGAGTAAATTTAATAAAATTATCTGAAGCTACTTGACTTCATTAACATTGAAATAAATATCATAACTAAGTAAAGAAACCAGAAGATGAAAGCAAATATGTATCTATCAGAAAATTATTTAGCATAATCGATAATCAATCACATTGTTTATTTCCTCCAAGAAGAAAGAATGACCCAGTTAAGTGATAGATATGACCTCTATCCAGCATTTTAGTTAAATAAGATTCTTAGGTGGCATGATAATTTAATGATAATTTATTTAGTGACTAAAAATGCAGGGTTTACACTCTGGAAAACAGTGTGGAGGTTCCTCAAAAGGCTGAAAATAGAGCTACCTTATGACCTAGTAATCGCACTACTGGGTATTTACCCTAAAGATACAAATATAGTGATCTGAAGGGGGACATGCACCCGAATGTTTATAGAAGCAATGTCCACAATAGCCAAACTATGGGAAGAACCTAGATGTCCATCAACAGATGAATGGATAAAGAAGATGTGGTATACAGAATGGAATACTATGCAGCCATCAAAAGAAATGAAATCTTGCCATTTGCAACAACATGGATGGAACTAGAGGGTATTATGCTAAGCAAAATAAGTCAATCAGAGAAAGACAATTGTTATATGATCTCTCTGATATGAGGAATTTGAGAGGCAGGGCAGGAGTTGTAGGAGGTAGGGAAGGAAAAAATGAAACAAGATGGTATTGGGAGGGAGATAAGCCATAAGAGACTCTTAATCTCACAAAACAAACTGAGGGTTGCAGGGGGCGGGAGGGGGATGGGGGTAGGGATAGGGTGTTTGGATAATGGACATTGGGGAGGGTATGTGCTGTGGTAAGTGCTGTGAAATGTGTAAGCCTGGGGTAAATAATACATTATATGTTAATAAAAATATTATTTTTTAAAATGTAGGCTTTAAAGGAATATTTAGAAAATGTCATGAGAGACAAAGGAATATTTAGAAAACGTCATGAGAGACTGAAAATGATTAAACATGTGACATTCGTTAATTTTTTTTTTTTTAAGATTTTTATTTATTTATTTGACAGACAGAGATCACAAGTAGGCAGGGAGGCAAGCAGAGAGAGAGAAAGAAGCAGGCTCCCCGCAGAGCAGAGAGCCTGATGCGGGACTTGATCCCACGACCCCAGGATCATGACCCGAGCCGAAGGCAGAGGCTTTAACCCACTGAGCCACCCAGGCGCCCCTTGGTAATTTTTTTTTAAGCTTTAGAACTCTCGTATTAAATGGGAATGATAAGAGAACACTGTGTATGTAAATACATATGTAGAGGGATGCCTGGTGGCTCAGTCGGTTAAGCCACTGCCTTTGGCTCAGGTCATGATCCCAGGATCCTGGGATCGAGTCCCACATTGCGCTCCTCCGTGGGGAGCCTGCTTCTCTCTCCATCTCTGCCTGCTTGTGCATTGTCTCTCTCTGACAATAAATAAAATTTAAAAAATACATATGTAGATATGCATGTGCGTGCATTATACACACATGTATTTTTCATATTTTACCTCCCTCATGAAACTAAGACGTGCCTTAAATGTCTAAGCTCTTTAGTCACAATATAGCTGCCAACCATTTATGGAATCAGACCAGGATTTCCAGGTCTGAAACTGACACTGTAAGGACCCCTGTTTTATCTCTGCACTAATACAGTGGTACTGGCCACATGTGACTCTTGAATACCTGAAATAAGACAAATCCCAAACGAGCTGTACTGTAATTATAAATACCAGGCTTTGAAAACTTATTACAAAAAACATTTCACTAATAATTTAATTAATAATTAATAATTTAATAATAATAATTAATTAATAATAATTAAATAATAATAATTTAATTAATAATTAATAATTTAATAATTTATTTTAATTAAGCATGAAGATGATATTTTGGGTACAGTTGGTTGAATAAAATATATTATTAAAACTAATTTCACTTATTTTTTTAACTTTTTAAAAACTGTGGTTATTATAAAACTTAAAATCACAAATCTGTATTGCTTTATATTTTTATTGATAGATGTTAAATATTTTTCACTTTGGCTTCATTGTTTGTGTCCCTTAATTTAATACTGTTCTGAAATACATTTTACATAGTTGCTGAATTTTATCAACTAATTAGCAATGCATTTGGACAATGAGTAATGTTTCGAAGTTAATTTGTAGTGTTCACCAATTAATTTTATATTTTTTGTCAATGTTGATTATAGTGTCAGTTTTTATTGTAATAACTGATGATATAAAGAATAATTAAATTACATTATCAGGAGTATTGTAACCAAATTTTCATTATGTTTTATTTGATATATGGCAAATCATAAAATGTAAATTATAACTAATATTCAAGTCATGTTTCCAAGGCAGCTATAGAACTTCAATTTTAAGCAAAATTTGAAATAGATGGCAATCACTTCCATAATAACTTCCTAAAATAGATTTGATTATTGGCTCATCAACATTCAATTCTAGCTTTATAACAAAGAGAAAATAATCATCAATAGTAGGAATATAAAATAAAGAACAAAATAAAGAATATAAAATAAAGAATATAAAGAATAAATAAGCATAAGGAACTTGGAAATTTGCCATTACACAGCCATGAAAATAAATGAAATAATTTTTTAAGACAAAAATTCATAAACACTAATAAGTAAATGAAAAATTTAAAATAATGTGTCACATATGAGACAGAACCTAAATATCTGTCATCTGACCTTTTATTTTGTATGTATTATGAATACAAAGTGTTCATTTATTAAAAATTTTTAGCCTACTGGGGTGCCTGGGTGGCTCAGAGGGTTAAGCCTCTGCCTTTAGCTCAGGTTGTGGTCTCAGGCTCCTGGAATTGAGCCCCACATCCGGCTCTTTACTCGGTAGGGAGCCTGCTTCCCCCTCTCTCTCTGCCTGCCTCTCTACCTACTTGTGATATCTGTGTATGTGTCAAATAAATAAAATCTTTTAAAAAATTAAAATTTTTAGCCTACTAAGAATATGTTTTAATTTTCATTTCTCACATGCAGTCATGTGATAGTCTAAATGCAAAGTCACTGAAACAGAATCTAATATTTAAATGAAAAATGTGTTGTGTATAAGAAAATTTCCTTTTTAAATTATTTTTAAAGATTTTATTTATTTATTTGTCTGAGAGAGAGCATGCACACAAGCAGGGAGAATAGCAGGCAGAGGGAGAAGCAGGCTCCCTGCTGAGCAAGGAGCCCAATGTGGAACACCCATCCCAGGGCCCTGGGATGATGAGATGAGCTGAAGGCAGACACTTAACTGACTGAGCCACCCAGGCATCTCTCCATGTTTTATAATGATTTGCCAAACATCAAAAATAATATTTGAGACTTCAAGGGGAGACTGCAGCGTAAGAAGACCGTAAGCTCACTTCATCCCATGGATACAACTAGATAACATCCACATCAATATAAATAACCCAGAAAAGGAATTGAAGATTGGCAGAAAGATTCTCCACAGCTAAATGTGGAGAAGAGGCCACATCTAGTAAGAAAGAAAGGGCAGAGATGCAGTCAGGAGCTAATCTAACTTACAGACTGTACATGGGAGGGAAGGACACTGTGGGCACTGAGAGATGAGTGAAAGATACCCTTACACCAGGCACCCCAGGCACAGGGAACCCACATAGGTAAAACAAATCCTCTTAACATCTGGTTTGAAAACCAGAGGGACTGATTTTTCCAGTTTTCCAGTCGGAGGGGCTTAATACCTGGAATTTTAAAAATCAGCAGGCTCAGCTTTGGGAGAGCCTAGCCATTAAAGTCCCTCCATTGAAGAGGGATACAGCATAGAAGCAGCAGTTTGAAAAACGCCTGGAATATATGGGAAGGAGATTTGTTTTCTAATCTCAGAGACTGGGCTGGAAGGGCAGGGATCCTTGGGAGACTTCTCCAAGAACAAAAGAAGTGGAAGGTGTCATTTTCTTCTCCACCACCTCCAAGCCTAGACAAACAGACACCTGTGGGAATGATCCCAGAGCCAATACTCACTACTAACTTGCTAACAGCACCCCAGCCTTGGAGTCTTCCTGTGGACATACCTGTTCCTCTATTCTAGGCCCTCTTCCCACAGCAGACCTACACAAACCTTGCTAACACTGTGTGCCCAACCTTCACATTCTTTTCAGAAATGCCCCCCCACAATATGCCTTTGCCTGGAGCCTATCCAAAGCAGTACCATCAGCCTGGCAGGGTGCAAGCAGCTGTGAGAGTGGCCAGATCTCCAAAGTGCCTCCTTTAGTGGGGAAAGGGCAAGATAACTACACACACCAGTCTGACTCTGATCCCAGCAGTGGGCTGGGAGAAGATATCTGGTCTACTAACAGCCTCACCCACCAACAGAAGCTTCTCAGGGGACAACGTAGGGAAAGTGCCCTTATGGTTCTACCCCATCTCTGGCAAATGCCTTGTCTGACTCAATTCAAGACCAAGTGACCCATGACTGGCTCATGAAACAACAGGGACCAAATCCTCCCACAACAAACAAAGAGAGCCATTATATATGAGTGCTCTGAAGGTAAACATGGTTCACTCACAATTGTTAGGTACACATAACATATCTAGAAGATAACCCAGAAGGGCCAGGTTCTGATGAGCAGGGGACATTAAGTAATGGGGCACTACAGGACCTCTTCTTCATAAGCCCACTCCTTTCAAGAACAGGAGATATAACTGAAATTCCTAACAAAAATTTAGACAAAATGAGAAGACAGAGGACTATGTCCCAAATGAAAGAACAAGACAAAATTATAGCAAGACACCTAAGCAAAACAAATACAATAATATGCCTGATAGACAACTTAAAGTAATGATCATAAAGACTCTCACTGGGCTTGAGAAAAGAGTGGAGGATCATAGCAGGAGCCATAAGAAAGAGATAGAAAGCAGATGAAGAACTCAATAATTGAAATTAAAAATACATTAGATGGAATAAATAGTAGACAAGAAAACAAAACAAAACAAAAAAACTAGAAGAATGGATTGATGACCCAGAGGACAGAGTAACAGAAAGCAATCAAGCTGAACAGGAGAGAGAAAAACATAAAAATGAAAATGGATTAAAAAAAAAAGAAAATAGATTTAAGGAACTTAGTGATACTATCAAGCATAATAACATTTGCATTATAGGGATCCCAGAAGGGGATAGAATATTATTCTATCTATTTTATCTATTCTATTCTATTCTATTCTATCTATTCTAAAGGGATAGAATATTATTTGAAGAAATAATAAAGTAACAAAATGGCAATAAATACACACCTATCAATAATTACTTTGAATGTAAGTGGACTAAATGTTCTAATCAAAAGACAAAGGGTGACAGAATGGAAATAAAAGCAAGACCCATCCACATGCTGCCTATAGAGACTCATTTCAGACCTAAAGACATCTGCAGATTGAAAGTGAAGGGATAGATTAACATTTATCATGCAATTGGCAGTGAAAAGAAAGCAGGGGTAGCAATACTTACATTGGACAAAATAGGCTTTAAAAGAAAGACTATAACAAGAGACAAAGCAGGACACTATATAATTATAAAGGGAATGTTACAACAAGATGATATAACAATTGTTAATAATTATGTACCCAACATGGAAGCACCCAAATGCATAAAGTAGCTAATAATAAACATGAAGAAATTAATCAATAGTAAGTAATACAATAATAGTAGGGAACTTTAATACCCCACTTACATGCAAAACAGAAAATCAACAGTGGCTTTGAATGTCACATTGGATCAGATATCTCTAACACATATAATCAGACATTTTATCCTAAAACATGGAAATACACATTCTTTTCAAGTGCACATGGGACATTTTCCAGAACAGGTCACATATTAGAAGTCTCAAAAAATTCAAAAAGATTGAAGTCATACCATGCATCTTTTCCAACCACAATGCTATGAAACTAGAAATCCAACACAAGAAAAAAAATCTGGAAATGATACAAATACATGGAGATTAAATAACATGCTGCTAAACAATGAATGGGCCAACCAAGAAATTAAAGAGGAAATTTTTAAAAAATACATGAATGAAAACACAGTGGTCCAAAATCTCTGGGATGCCCCAAAACTGTTCTAAGGAAGAAATTTATAGCAATACAGGCCTACCTCAAGAAGGAAGAAAAATCTCAAATTTTTAAAGGAGCTGGAAAAAGAAAAAAACAAAACCCCAAATCAGTAGGATGAAAGAAGTAATAAAGATTAGAGCAGAAATAAAGAAGTAATAAAGACTAGAAATGAAATAGAAACAAACAAAAAAAAAAATAGAAAAGATCTTTTCTGAATGAAGCCAGGAGTTTGTTCTTTGAAAATATTAACACAATTCACAAACCTTTACCCAGGTTCATGAAAAAAAAAAAAAAAGTTAAACAAAATCAGAAATGAAATAGGAGAAATAACAATTGACACCACAGAAATACAAAGGATTATAAGAGAATATTATGAAAAATTATATACCAAAAAATTTGACAACCTAGAAAAAATGAATAAATTCCTAACAACATATAACCTAACAAAACTAAATCATGAAGAAATAGAAAATTTAAAAGACCCATTCCCAGTAATGAAATTGAATCAGTAGTCAAAAACTCCCCAAAAAGAAAATTCCAGGAGCATTTGGCTTCACAGGTGAATTCTACTGAACATTTAAAGAGTTAATACCCATTCTTCTCAAACTATTACAAAAGATAGGAGAGGAAAGAATTCCAGATTCATTCTATGAGGCCAGCATCACCATTACTTGATTCCAAAACCAGGTAAGCAAACTACAAAATAAGAGAGAGAGAGAGAGAACACTACAGGCCAGTATCTCTAATAAACACAGACACAAAAGTCCTCCACAATCTTTATAGAACTTATCAAACTCAACACCCAAAGAACAAATAATCCAACAAAGAAATGGGCAGAAGAAATGAAGAGACATTTCTGCAAAGAAGACATCCAAATGGCCAACAGACACATGAAAAAGTGCTCAGTATCACTCAGCATTAGGGAAATAAAAATCAAAATCAGTGAGATACCACCTCACGCCAGTCAGAATGGCTAAAATTAACCAGTCAGGAAATGATAGGAATTGGCAAGGATGCAGAGAAAGTGGAGCCCTCCTACACTGTTGGTGGGAATGCAAGTTGGTGCAGCCACTCTGGAAAACAGTATGGAATTTCCTCAAAAAGTTGAAAATAGAGCTACCCTACAACCCAGCAATCGCATTACTGGGTATTTACCCTAAAGATACAAATGTAGTGATCCGAAGGGGCACGTGCACCCAAATGTTTATAGCAGCAATGCCCACAATAGCCAAACTATGGAAAGAACCTAGATGTCCATCCACAGATGAATGGATAAAGAGGTGGTATATATATATATACAATGGAATACTATGTAGCCATCAAAAACCCCAAATCTTGCCATTTGCAACAACGTGGATGGAACTAGACAGTATTATGCCAAGTGAAATAAATCAATCAGAGAAAGACAATTATCATATGACTTCACTGATATGAGGAATTTGAGAAACAAGACAAAGGATCATAGGGGAAGGGAGGGAAAAATGAAACAAGACAAAAGCAGAGAGGAAGATAAACCATAAGAGTCTCTTAATCTCAGGAAACCAACTAAGGGTTGCTGGAGGGAAGGATGGGGTGGCTGCGTGATGGACATTAGGGAGGAGGGTATGTGCTATGGTGAGTGCTGTGAACTGTGTAAGACTGAGGAATCACAGACATGTACCCCTGAAACAAATAATACATTATATGTTAAAATAACAAGTCCTCAACATAATACTAGCAAACTGAATTCAACAATATGTTAAAAAAATTATTCACTATAATTAAATGGGATTTATTTCCAGTATGCAAGAGTGGTTCAATATTTACAGATCAATCAAGGTGTTACATGCCATCAATATGAAAATGGATAAAAACCATATGATCATTTCATAGATGCAGGAAAGCATTTGACAAATTACAGTCTCCATTCATGATAAAAAACCATCGACAAAGAGGGTTTGGAGGGAAGATACCTCAACATAATAAAGCCCTTATATAAAAAACCCAGAGCTAACATCATAGTGAAAAACTGAGAACCTCCCCCCTAAGATCAGGAAGAAAACAAGGATGTCCACTTTCACCACACTTATAAAACATAGTACTGGAAGTCCTGGTCACAGCAATCAGATAAGAAAAAGAAATAAAAGGTATCAAATTGGTAAAAAGAGGTAAAACTTCTGCTATTTGCAGATGACATGATACTATACATAGAAAAGTTTAAAGACTTTACCAAAAAACTACTAGAACTGATAAATTCACTAAGGTCACAGTAAAAACAAATATATAGAAATCCACTGCATTTGTATACACTGGTAATGAAATAGCAGAAAGAGAAATTAAGAAAACAATCCCATTTACAGTTGCACCATAAATAATAAAAAGACTAGGAATAAATTTAACCGAGGTGAAAAACATTACTCTGAAAAAATAAAATAATGAAAGAAATTGAGGAAGACACAAAGAAATGGAAAAATTTTCAATGCTGGGGCGCCTGGGTGGCTCAGTGGGTTAAAGCCTCTGCCTTCGGCTCAAGTCATGGTCCTGGGGTCCTGGGATCCATCAGGCTCTCTGCTCAGCAGGGAGCTTGCTTCCTCCTCTCTCTGCCTGCCTCTCTGCCTACTTGTGATCTCTGTCTGTCAGATAAATAAAATCTTAGAGAAAAAAAAAATTTTCAATGCTCATGGATTGGAAGAACAAATATTGTTAGAATGTTCATACTACCCAAAGCTAACTGCAGATTTAATGCAATCCCTATCAAAACACCAAAAGCATTTTTATAGAAATAAAACAAATAATTCTAAAATTTGTATGAACTACAAAAGACCTTGAGTAGACAAAGCAATCTTGAAAAAAAAAAAAAAGAATAAAAGTGCAGATGCCATTATCTCAGATTTCAAGGTATACTACAAAGCTGTAGTGATCCAAACACTATAGTACTGACAAAAAAACAGACACATAAATCAGTGGAACAGAGTAAAGAGCCCAGAAACAAACCCACAATTAATCTTCAACAAAGGAGTCAAGAATATGCAATGAGAAAAAGACATTCCTTTCAACAAATGGTGCTGGCAAATCTAAACAGTTATATGCAAAAGAATGAAACCAGACCACTTTCTTGACTATAAACAAAAAATAAACTCAAATGGATTAAAAACCCAACTATGAGACCAATAATTATACAAATTCTAGAAGTGAGCAAAAGCAGTAATTTCTCTGACATCAGCATAGCAACATTTTTCTAGATATGTCTCCTGAAGCAAGGGAAACAAAAGCAAACAGACTTGGGTCTATATCAAAATAAAAAACTTCTGCACAGCAAAGGAAACTATCAACAAAAGAAAAAGACAACCTACTGAGTGGGAGGAGATATTTGCAAATGACATATCTGATAAAGGGTTAGTATCCAAAATATATAAAGAATTTATACAACTCAACATCCAAAAAACAAATAATCCAATTTAAAAATAAGCAGAAGACATGAACAGAGATTTCTCCAAAGAAGACATACAGATGGCCAACAGACACATGAAAAGATTCTCAACATCACCCATCATTAGAGAAATGGAAATCAAAATCACAATGAGATATAAGCTGTCAGAATGGCTAAAATAAAAAACACAAGAAACAACAAGGGATGGTGAGGATGTGGAGAAAAAGAAATCTTTGTGCACAGTTGGTGGGAATGCAAATTAGTGAAGTTTCTGTGGAAAACAGTATGGAGGTTCATTGAAAAATTAAAAATTAATTACCATATGATCTAGTAATTCTACTCCTGGGTATTTACCCAAAGAATACAAAAAAACTAATTCAAAAGGAACTATGCACCTGTACATTTGTTGCAGAATTATTTATAATAGCCAAATTATGGAAGGAGCTCACGTGCCCATCAATAGATGAATGAATAAAGAAGATATGGCATGTGTATATACATATACACAATGAAATATTTCTTAGCCTAAAAAAAAATGAAATCTTTCCATTTGCAACAATATGGATAGAAATAGAAAATATAATGTTATGTGAAATAAGTCAGAGAAAGACAAATACTATATGATTTCACTCATATGTGGAAGAAACAAAATAAATGAATAAAGGAAAAAGAGGGGTGTCTAGGTGGCTCATTCAGTTAAGCAGTTAAGCTTTTGGCTCAGATGGTGATTCCAGAGTCCCAGATAGAGCCCCAGGCAGGCTCCTTGCTCAGTAGGGAGTCTGTGTCCCTCTCTACACCTCCACTCGTGTTCCCTCTCTCTCACTCACTCTCTCAAATAAATAAAATCTTAAAAAGACAAAAAGAAAGAAAGAAAAAACCAAAAACAAACAAACAAAAAACCCAGACTCTTAACTATAGAAAACAAACTGATTATTACCAGGGAGAGGGGGGGGATCAGTGAAACAGGTGAAGGAGAGTAGAAGTATACTTATCATGATGAGCACTAAGTATTAAATAGAATTGTTGAATCCTTATATTGTACACCTGAAGCTAATATAACATTATATGTAAACGACGGTGGAATTAAATAAAAGACAAAAATAGGGGCGCCTGGGTGGCTCAGTGGGTTAAAGCTTCTGTCTTATGCTCAGGTCATGATCCCAGAGTCTTGGGACGGAGCCCCACCTGCATCAGGCTCTCTGCTCAGCGGGGAGCCTGCTTCCTCCTCTCTCTCTGCCTGCCTCTCCGCCCACTTGTGATCTCTATCTGTCAAATAAATAAATAAAATCTTAAAAAAAAAAAGACAAAAATAAACAACACCAATGGAATGTAAACATGGAATTCATGTAACTACTTGTTTTTGGAAACTCCCTACTAGTACACAGCAATCAACTGGTTACACATGAAACCCTCCTGGGCCTGGCATTGCTCTTGGCTATGGGGTAAACAAAGTCTCTGCCATTGAGGATCCTGCCTGGCCAATAAGTAGATAAGTTAATGGCAGTTGTTGATAAGGTTAGTGTCAAAAATAAAAATCGTATTTTGCAGTAGAGAGCTAATGGTGCTGGTATAGCTAGGGTGGTCCTGGATGATCTCTGAAGAAAGTGATGTTTGAGTTAAAGCCTGAATAAACACCCTTGTCAAAAAAAAAAAAAAGGATATTTGAAGTTATAAGCAGCTAAATGAAATAAATCTTTTAAGGTAGACCAGATAGTATAAAAAGTCAGCTCTGATAATTCAAAAAAATCTATGAAAATTCAACTAAACATCACTAGTAATGTTATTATTATTTTATAAATGGCCAGGAATATTTGGTTGATTGTTTTTTTTTTAAGAAAGTTTCCTTAGTTGTGATTATAAGAGGAATATGTTCAATAAAATGCATCATTGATATCAATATATCCTCAACATTACAAGCAAACTTGAGAAATGATTGTATAAAGTGAAATATCAGAGTTTCTTAAAATATAGTTCAAACTACATCAAAAACTAATGATGTACTGTATGGTGACTAACATAACATAAAAAAAAAACAACAAACTGATTTTAAGGGTAGTAATTTTGAAACTACCTTCTACCAAATGAGTGTTTGTAAAGGTTAAATCAGATTTTCCATGCAGTATGCCAAATAAAACATACAACAATCTCTAAGCAGAATACATGTTTTATGAATAGCCTTCTGTTAGCCAGTCACCATTCCAACACAGCAGATATTCATGCTATCGTGTTCTGGAGAACAGAAAAAGAAAGGAAGTTACTCAATATTATTTTAACAGGCTGTTTTAAGCCTAACAGTAAGTCTAATAGTAAATGAGACAAAAGCAGACCCAAAAGAGACAAGAAAAAATAATCATGATATATTCTTTCTCATGAGCATAAAATCTTTGATGTAAAAATCTTATTTAAAAATTCACATATAGGGTGCCTGGGTGGCTCAATTGTTAAGCATCTGCCTTCGGCTCAGGTCATGATCCTAGTGTCCTGGGATTGAGCCCCACATCAGGCTCCCTGCTCCACGGGAAGCCTGCTTCTCCCTCTCCCACTCCCCCTATTTCTGTTCCCTCTCTAGCTGTGTCTCTCTCTGTCAAATAAATAAATAAAATCTTTTTTAAAAATTCATATTTTAAAAAATTCATATGGGACAAATAACCATAAGAGTGTATAGCTGTACACTAACACTACACACAGCAACACAGATAAATCATAGACACCTAATATTAGTTTAAAAAAGTACAAACACAATAGAGAGATGCTGTATGCTTCCATTTATTTAAGTTTAACAACATGCAAAACTAATTCATGGTGTGGGCAGTCAAGATAATGGTAACTTTGGTGTGGTACTGACTGTAGCGGGACCCCTGTACTGTTTATTTTTTGTTTAGAGGTTAGTTGCATGGGTGTGTATGTTTAAGCCTGGATATTAGAATTTTGGTAAAACTGGGAGTTGAATGGCTATGCACAAAGGCAAAATATTCCATTTAAAAGCCTAGAGACATAAATTCTCATATTAACATACATTACAATAGTTCAAGATATCTGCAATATCAAGTGCAAATGAAAGAATATCAAGGAGTGGTAGTGAAGACAGTTGTTTAAACAAGAAAAAGAGTGCTTATCTCTTCCCTTCTATGTTCACATGGCACACTCCCTCTCAGTTCATTCAGATCTCAGCTCAAATGTCTCCTTACTGTAGAGACTTTCATTATTGTCTTAGTTTAAAAATACATGTATTTTGTAATTATAGAATCTGCTTTAGTTTTTCTTCATAACATCTATCACTTCAGTAAACTATGTATTTTTTTTTCATTTGATCCATGCTTCTCTCCCATTATAGAATACACACTCAATGATGGCAGGCAAGGAAAGTGTCCTTTTCTTTCATCACTGTATCCTCAGGACCTAGAAGAGTACCTTGACCAGGGTAGTGCTCAATAAATATTTACTGAATGAATTAGTGAATGACATTAAAGTGCTAAATGGAACCATATTAATAGAGAGGTCCATTGATTTATAAGGAAGATAAAATTTATTCATTAGGAGATGGATATTGAGGCTTCTAGAGTCTATTCTGAATTCCCTATCTCAGCAACTTCCAAAGATAAAATGTGAAGACATAAATTTCAGTCTTTTATTTTACTGCCTTACTGATGATTCTGGTCTTACAGAACTCACTGATAACCTATTGCATTTATTATGCCTTGAAAGAATAGCATAGGGTATTAACTGACTGAGCCATCCAGGTGCCCCTAAATCCTACTTTTGAAATTAATTTATAAATACAATTCTCGGGGTGCATGGGTGGCTCAGTCAGTTAAGTTTCCAACTCTTGATCTCAGCTCAGGTTCTGAGCTGGGCTCCATGCTGGCATGGAGTCTATTAAAAAAAAAATCTCTCTTAGCTTTGTATTTTAAAATATAAGGAAAATTACCAGTGTTTTTCCAAATAGCCAGAGTCTCTTTATACAAAGTATCATATGTCAGTTTCATATTTAGCTATGTTTACATGCTCAATGACTTTTCTCAATCAAGTATGTGAATAGCAATGATTCACAATTTCAACAATTTCATGAGCACCTAATTTTTGTTAATTAGTGTAGAAGATAAAATAGAATCTCTACTAATAAGGAATATAGATAAAATTGGGAAAAATACTTATTGACACATATCAAAATGCAGGGTAATTTATTTAAATATGATCAATATGAGTTTGGAGAAATAAGAAACTATATTTACCTAAGGAATCAAAAAATTTCATAAAGAAGAGAAAAGATGAGGTAATTCTGAAAAATAATATTTTCATAGGAAAAAAACTGAATGAAGTGAAAGAGTTCTATTTGATATTCAGAAAGTAATTCAATTTGAAATAATTTTCTTACAAGTAAGAAGTAGAAACTAGAGAAGGTAGTATGGCAAGGTTCCAGATCAGGATGGTATATAATGATGCTGAAATTTTAGATTTATCCTATTAGCATGAAAAAAGCCATGCTTTTGCCAGATTGATTTTATAAAATTATGAATTTTAGAAGGAAAAGACAATATGGAGAGACTATTTGGAACATTCTCAGCTATAATATAACATAATTAAACAAAGCCTACAAAGGTAATAGGTCCTATTCTTCCCTTACTGTCATAACCTCTTTAAGTATATAAGCCATTTATTTTGTAGAATGCTAATCAGTTTAAATGTGTTTGATATTTTCTTCTCATTTGTTTCAGGGTGTGCATACTTGGCAGGAATATCACCGCAGTTATGCTGGGTTCTCAAATGCATGCCAACAGATGGTGAACAGTTTCAATTTGTACCAGTACTGATGAAGTTCACTTTGATTACTTCTTTAAGATGGAGACTGACATACTTTTCTATTATTCAGTTATTCTTATTTTCCTTTTGTAACCAATTATTTTGTGGAAAGACACCATGTAATTGTATAATGTCCCTTATCAAACTTAAATTTTTTAGATCAGATTTATGTCTTTATATTTTATGCAATGCATTATAACTTTTTAAGATGGCTATTTTTATGTTTTAGCTTAAATTATCCTAGATTTGACCAATGGTAACTGGTTTCTGTGTCCTTTTATATGGTATCATTCTTTGAGCACTTTTTTGGGAACACTTTCTCACTTTCTGGAAGAACAGGATGCTTTAGACTCATTTTGTACTTTCATTGTCCAGATTTCAGATCAGACATTATTCCAAGTGTCCTCATTTATTTAGTGAAAAATGTCATAGAAGGTGAGAGTCATGTGTTCTAAGCATGGTGGTATGCTTATTACCTTTTAAGTGCTGCTGCTCCTAGACCATCTTGGTACACAGAACTGGGAAATTCTTGAATATTGTAATAAAGACATACATCTAGGTCTCTATTTATCCATCAATATATCTACTTGTCAATTGAAAACCACAAGTTCATACACATCTCTGACTCTAGTCCAGCACCACAGAGTACATTTTATTCTCCCAGTTTCTATCTACTGTCTCTGGTAGTGAGGCACCCTGCTCACATTGACTTAATATATTTTCTCATTTAATCAATTCTCCATATGTAAAAAAAAATCTACCTTCACTAGGGTCCTTCCCTCCTGCACAAATGCTCTTCTCTTCCTAGTCCAACTCTCATATCCCACACTGCGTTGCACTACCAGGTAAACGACATCTTCTCCCCATCTAGGCTCTGATACTCTGGAATAGGCTAACCTTCTTAGAACTAGTAATTTTTGCAATCTCTCTGTGGATCAGAACCCTGTATGAACATCTTTCTCACTCTGAGCTGAGCCTTTACTTTTCTTGAATGCCATCTTCACCTACCTCACGATCTAACATTTCACCATTGAGCTTTAAGTTTGGTAGAAATGAAAGTTTCTTTAAAAAAAAAAAGTTTTTATTTATTTGAGAGGGGAAAGAGGAGCAGAGAGAGAGAGAGAGAATTTCAAGCAGATTCCCCACTGACTGCAGAGCCCGACATGGGGCTTGATCCCACAACCCTGAGATCATGACCTGCTGTGAAATCAAGAGTTGGATGCTTAACCGACTGAGCCACCCAGGCTTCCCACAAACGAAAATTTGTACCATACTCCTTAGCTCTTTAAACTCCAAAATGATGCAGCCAACTTTAGGATGCTATCTCTTAATCCCCTATCTATATGAACTACAGCCCCATGTTATCTTCCTATATCATTAATAACTTTCCTGTAGTATTTTATCTTCTTTTGTAGTCATCAATGTTACTTTCACCATCCTTGCTCAACTTACTCTATGGCAGTGAACATGCCATAGATTTTGTAGTTGGATCTTTGTAGTACCTAATGCAATGACTTATAAATAATAGGAGTTCTCTCCAATTGTAAACAATTGAGTATATCCCCAAAGAGTTAATTTAACCATGTGCTATATGTAGTTATTTAAAAGTATTAAAATGAAATGAACGTAATCTGGGTATAAGATATAACATGAGAGGGACGCCTGGGTGGCTCAGTTGGTTAAGCGGCTGCCTTCTGCTCAGGTCATGGTCCCAGCATCCTGGGATCAAGTCCCGCATCGGGCTCCTTGCTCGGCAGGGAACCTGCTTCTCCTTCTGCCTCTACCTGCCACTCTGTCTGCCTGTGCTCGCTCTCTCTCTCTCTGACAAATAAATAAATAAAGTCTTTAAAAAAAAAAAGATATAACATGAGAACTTGAAGAAAGAAATGATTAGTTACTTACCATAGAGAAAAATGTAAAAATATTTGTTGTTGTATTCACTGAAAATACACAGAATATAAAATTACAGTCTCGGGGCACCTGGGTGGCTCAGTGGGTTAAAGCCTCTGCCTTCGGCTCAGGTCATGATCCCTGGGTCCTGGGATGGAGCCCCACACTGGGCTCACTGCTCAGCAGGGAGCCTGCTTCCTCCTCTCTCTGCCTGCTTCTCTGCCTACTTGTGATCTGTCTGTCAAATAAATAAATAAGGTCTTTAAAAAAAAGTTACAGTCTCAAGGCAAATATTATCAGTTAGTTCTAGAAAATAAATGGGAAATAAGCCAAATGAATGTACATACAAATTTAATTAAATGCTATGAAAAAACTTCAAAGATACTTTATGTTTTTAATAATAAGTTAAATATATATATATTTTTAATTGCATGAAATCTTTGGCAGTAGATTTCAAACGCCATGGTACAGTGGAGTTGAGTTTTAACAAATTTTGACAGAGCATTTTAATTCAGTATTCATTTATCATCAGTAAAAATATTTAAGCTCATTACCAAATAAAACAGCATAACCTAATTACAATGATTAGATATACTAAACTATAGCTGAAAACAGTAATCTTCTTTAATATATATGAAAGTTAGATAATATTTGAACTGAAAACACACTTTTTCTCACAAATTTGTATAATAAGTAAATAGGTTGTTTTAGCAAGAATTCCTATTCTGAGTTGTGGAAAGAAAAGGTTTTATGATGTAAAAAGAAAATCATGTATCAACTATAACCATATTTGCATATTCAATAGAAATAGGACAAAAGGAAGTTTTAAATTATTCCATAAAATTCATATGAATGGCTTTCTGCCCAAGAATTTGAAATGGACTAATATGAGTCTCTGTTAGGTGAGATTAGTAGAGTATTTACTCAAGGAATAATTTTCTTCTCTACTGAGGCAAAAGTTTTTTTGAATACTTTACCCAATATTCCATGAATAATGAAGTCTTTCATTCTAACTGGTGGAGACAGGGATTACTTTACCCTGCATTTCTTCAAACAGAAAGCCTGGCAATTTTGTCCTTACAGCATTTGTTTCCCTTCCCTCAAGGGTCACTGTCCTTCTCATGAAGTTCAATGTACTCTTTCATATATTTCACCAAAGTTTTGGTTGTTATGCAGGAGGAAGAATAAACCCCTGATTAAGGCTCTCCTGGTTCTACCTAATAATCTGTGAAGGGGTCAAACTCTTCCCAAGAAGATTCAATATATCCCAGCATAAAGGTCAATAATATTTGTATAGATGAAAAAAATTATCCATCACCAAATTTCTCCCAGCCACGATGGTGTAACAGGGCATTGGAGCTCCCTTAGAGTGCACACCTCTACTCTGACACTCTGTTCTGTAAACACTATGTTCCTTGAACTTCCACGGATTCTAACTCCATATACTCAACTCAAGACTACTGATGTGCTTTGACTAGGTTCCATTTTTCTTTGCTACATCCAGAAAATTCTCTTCCAGCTGTAATTTGTGGCAATAGCAGAACTCAGTCATTTGTTTCTTTTCTTCAGGGGTCCCTGACTGGGAGGCTTGATATCTAACATCTGAAAACAGACACTTCTATCTCTGGGGAGTTTAGTTGTTTATTTTGAGAGGGTAAATAAGATGGATGTTACTCCATTTTAGTCTAAGACAGAAATTGTCTCCAGAGAGATCTCTATAATCTTGAAATTTCACAAAGCCTCATACTAGCCCATTGTATCATGCTGACTTGGCTGGTGAACAGAAAATAGTAAGTGCTTTATATGTTTTAATAAGAGAAGTATGGAATAGAAAGTGTGATATAAACTTGAAAAAAAGCAAGAGCTTTTTTACTTCAATAAAGTTTCTGGGAGTTCTGTGATTTTTGAACATATTCAGATAAACACACCAAAGATAGGCTTTTGAGCCTGACCTCACTTACCCTGAAAAAAGAACAACAATAATTTTAGGTCTTTTTGGATTTGAGAGTCTAAATATGCCATAGTTGTGTGGACTATATTAATCCATCTACAAATTCACCTTTTAGGCTGCCTGTTTCTAGGGGCCAGAGCAAAAGACGGCTCTATAGCAAATCCAGCCTGCAGCATAACTGCTCTAGTACCTGAGCCCTGTGATCTAATAGAAGTGTCCGTGTTATACGAAGCCTCTTAAAGATCAGTAGGCAAATCATAGCACAGAACTCTGGTATATCTTCCTTGTTCTGCAGGCATCTACTCTTTTGACAAATAACTCTGGCTTGCTAATGGACTTAAGTAGAGACACTGTCTAACCATAAAAGATCTAGTAATCATGAAGCCTAAGCTTCCCATTAGGAATTGAGCATTGTCTGATTGAACCTGCCATAAAAGTGGAGCATGTGCAGCAGCACTGTATCATCAAATGGAAATGATTTATAAAAGAATTTATTCAGGCAAACCCAGAAGTGAAAATAAGTTGCATGAACAGATGGCTCAGACTCTTTTGACATTTATTCCTATTGTTTTGCCTCTTCTCTTTCAATCCATGCTTATGGAATCTGGGGAAGTTCCTTATGAGTAGATGACTAAAGTGGAAGAGATTTAAGTATGGATTATAGATAGCTACACATTATATGCTGCATAATCTGAGTATGTGGGACAGTTTAAGCATTAGAGCTCCACTCAGGGATACATCTAAGAATATGAGGTGAACCTTTCTTCTACTTTGGTACCTGAAGGTGTCTACTTAGTGTGAAGTAAAAAATGGCCATCAATACGGATCTCCACCAATTCATAACTGAAATTGGTAATAGTTTGGCTTGATGTCAAAGGTCTTAGAAGTAAAAAGATTGGGAAGCTGGTGGCAAAGAAAGCCCATGGAAGATATATATGGATGGACATTTCAGAATGAGCACAGCTAAATGCCCAACAAAGTGCATCTACCACAGAACTCTCAATCATCAGATGGCATTCTGATTACTACTCTTATATTGCTTATAAGGGGAATTATGTCCCCTCTGACTTTAATGCTTAAGTGTGGCTACTCTGCTTCGGTGTTTGCCAGGATTGCATCATTGTAGATACTGAAGAGCTCACTATCCATAGCAGCATTCCTAGTCTCAACCCTGGCCACTATTAAGGGCTATTGAGCTTCTCAGATATGCTGGTGTTTTCATCACTGGTACCTTTCTTACTTTTTTATCAAAGAAGTTGTCCCATAGGATCTCTTGGGGATCATTTTCAGGGCTGGTTTCTCAGGTCATATATAATCAGCTCATTCAAATAGAATGGATCTTTTGGAAATTTCCAGGATGTTTTCACAAAAATTTCCAAGGAATTTCTAGTATCTATATTCTTTTTACTATAGGCCTATTGTTTTCAAAATATGGTGCCAGAACCAGCAGCACCAGCAAAATCCGGGTCCTGTTAGAAATGCATATTTTTGGCCCCAACCCAGGCCTACTGACTGAATCAGAACCTCAGGGAAGAGGACCCAGCGATTTATGTTTTTATAAGACCTCTAAATAATTCTTATGCATACTAAAGTTTAAGAATATCTCCTGTAGACCATCATCAAATTCAGGTTTTAAAAAGCCATCTCAGAATATTAGGCTAGCTTCAAGCTATGTGTACTTTCAAGTGTACTTGAAAAAAAATCAAATGTCAAGTTACAGATAAGTGCTCCTTTGTGCAATGAATTCTTCCCTTTTCAGGTTTATATTACTGCATTATCCATTGTGTTGAGGTATATATATATATATAATATATATACACACACACACATATATATACACACACACATATGTGTATGTGTGTGTGTATATATGTATGCATATATATATAATCTTCCAAATCTTCAGCATTTAGGTTATTTTTTTCCTGTGACATGATTCCTTTCTGCTGGAATGGATGCTAGTTATCAACTTGGATGCACTGACAGGTGGTGGGAGTTTTTCTTAAAAATATTACGCCTCAACTTTTGAGTTACCTGCTTTAGGTAAGATTATTATATGTCCTTCAAAAAAGATGAAATATTCTCTTGTGAAAAGAAAGAGGCTGTTTCTTCACTGGCTCAGTAAAATTTGAGGATTCAAAATTCTCAAAATTTTCTTAATTCCAGGTACTAGTGTCCCATTATTTTCCTATCAACGTACTTATTTTAAAGTGGGAAGTATGTCAAGACTATGCATTTATTTACCTTTTCACCTCTTTAATCTTTTTGGTAGATTTTTTTCTGATTCTCAGCATAGTCTGCCTTATGACTACACAAGGTAAAAGTTATTTCCAAAGGTTCTATTGATATTCTCTGGGTTTTAGATCATGTCAGTTAGCAATCAATTGCTTTGAGTCTAACCTTTTTTTTTTTCTTTATGGTCTTTAGTCCCATTAATCAGGTTTTTGTCTCAAATGTCTGTAATTTCCTTGGGTCCCACCAGATTAATAATTGTATAATTTTATCTCCTAATGCCTTGCCTTCCGCTTGAGCTTCACCCCAAATAACGACAGAAGAAAGCTTAATAAGTGTGATGCTACTGCCTGACAGTGGTTATTACTATTCCACTTAGCACCAGAATATCACCTTATTGCCATTCTGCACAATACAACTCAAAAATCCTATCCTGAAAGTGTATTTCTAGAAAATTTTTCAATGTCAGTAACCTTATCTCTGTTTTATTAGGAAAAAAAAAACCTAGAGTAAGAATTAATTGCTAAAGATTTATTTGTAAGGTGCAAACCCAGGGCAGGCAGAGTTATAGAAAAAGCATGGAGGCAGAGAAGAGTAAGAAGTGAATTATGATGCATTTCCATACAACCACCACTTCATGACAAGGCCTAAATAGATATAAAATATTGTTTGGTCACATGTGACATCCCCAGACCAGACCACTGTATTGGGAAACTGAAGTTGGGAATACTTAATGAGAGAAAAGTTGGTAGATTAATATCCTGGCTTATCCTACCTCCTAAGTTCCATTGCTTGAAAGTCATCCTCTGGCCATTTGAACAAACTCTAAGGAAACCACACCCAATGTCCTGCAGTGTGGTGCTCTATCCTAGTTCAGAAGTAGATGGAGAAACCATAGATTCTGTTCAGGTAGCTGATTTGATTAAGGAAGAAGAACTGTATGGGCTAGCTCAGGGTTAGACTTATTCAGACTGCCTCCATCCTGTGGTGCCGCCATCTCAACCTGTGGGTATTATGTTAACACAGTAAGGACACTGCGACCTGCTTGGCCATATGAGTATTTTATACTGCCTCAGTAACACAAGTCATTTCAGATTGAATTTATTAGCCAGAACTAGTCATAATACCCCACACAAATTAGGGTACTGGGAGGTATAGAGGAGCTAAAAGATTTTTATTGAATGTTAGATATCTCTTCCCCTATGTCAAGTTATGTTGGTTTTCTTGCTATCCAATCATGTGAGTTCTTCAGTTGTTAAAATCTGAATTTATTAAAAGACCTGTAATGTTTACTCTTAAAAATTATATGTAGCCATAAATAAAGTATTCTTTAAATCAAATAAAGATGTGTATGGGAACATTCAAAAGGAAAATGATTATAAATAGCCCGGCAACATAAACAACCCATTCTTAACTTTCATTTTGGTTACTTATTTCTGTCCTTAACTCTGTATATAATTTTGTTTGCATTACTGTAACATTTTTAGCATGTTATATTTTTATCACATTTTGGTATTAATGTTATATTGTCCTCATAAAACAGATTTGACAAAGATATTTTTTCTATTTTCTGAAAATATAACAAGAACTACTGATGTTATTTCATCCCTGAATATTTGATAGAATTCAGTGAAATTTTAAGTTGTGCAGGCCTGGATTATTATTGTGAGGAAATTTTTTTTTTAACAACAATGTTCACTTTTTTTAATAGAGACATTAAAATTTTTCCTTTCTTTTTCCTTAGTGAGTTATATGCTAGGAAATGTTCAATTCATCTAAGCAACTAGAACTTTTTTCCTGTTATCTTCTCATTTTAATGTCAGTAGGATCGGTGATAAAAATCCGTATTTTTATTCCTGATATTGATGAATTGGTTCTCTCTTAATTTCATTGATCAATCTAGCTAGAGGTTTGTTAATTCTGTTGATCATTTGAAGGAATTGTTGATTGTTAATAGTCCAAACTGAATTTCTGCTATCATTTTGATTATTTATTTATTTATGCTTACTTTCAGTTTATTTTGCTCTTTCTCCCTTTGTTTCTTATGTTTGGGCACTGATATGGTAGGTAGACTAATGCCTCCCCAAAAATGTCCACATCTTAATCCCCAAAATTAAATGACAAAAGAGACTCTGAAGATATAATTAAGTTAAGGATATTAAGATAGGTATATTGTCCTGGTTTACTTTGGTGGGCAGAATGCAATCATAAGAGTCCTTAAAAATGAAAGGCAAGAGAGTCAGAATCAGAGAAAGCGATCTTAACAGCCAAGGTTAAAGAAATGCCATTGCAGGAAGCGGTCCATGAACCAAGGAATGCAGGGAGTTTGTAGAAGCTAGAAAATGCAAGGAATCTATTCCCCTGTAGTTTCCAGAAGGAATGCAGCCCTGCCAACACTTTTTTTTTTTCATTTTCATTGAGATATAACTGACATACGGTTCTGTATAAGTTTAAGGTATATTGCATAGTAACTTGACTTAAATGTATTGCAAAATGATTACTATAATAAATTTCGTGATCATTCATCTCCTCATAATTGTTTTTTCCTTGTAATGAGAATTCTTAGGATCTACTCTCTTAGCAGCTTTCAAATATACCATCCAGCAGTGTTAACTATAGTCATTACCATGTACATTATTTTCCCAGAACTTGCTAATCTTACCACTGGAATTTTGTACCTTTTGACCACCTTCATCCAATCCCCCCACCTCTGGTAGGGGTGGATTTTTTTCCACACATCACAAAGCTGATTTTTTTAATTTAAATTTTTGTTTGTTTTTAGATTCCATATAAAAATTAGATTATAATGGTATGTCTTCGTTTTTCTCTGTCTGACTTATTTCATTCAGCATAATGCCTTCGAGGTCCATCCATGTTGTCATAAATGGCAGAATTTCCTTTTAGGGCTAAATAATATTCCACTATGTATATATTTCCCATATTTCCTTTATCCATTCATCAGTTGATGGACACAAGTTATTTCCATGTCTTGACTATTTGTGAATAATGCTGCAATGAACATGAAGGTAGAGATAACACTTAAATATAGTGATTTTGTTTCCTTCAGCTATATCCCCAGAAGTAGAATTACTGGATCATATGGTAGTTCTATTTTTAGTTTATTTTTCTTTTTTTCTGGAAGTACAATTTTTAAAAAATTTTTTATTATTATATTCAATTAGCCAACATATAGTACATCACTAGTTTTTGATGTAGTGTTCAATGATTTATTAGTTGCATATAACACCCAAGGTTTATCACCACACGTGCTCTCCTTAATACTCATCCCTATCACCTGGTTACTCCATCCCCCCACCTCCCTCCCCTCTGTAACCCTCAGTTTGTTTCCCAAAGTCCAGAGCCTCTCATGGTTTGTCTCCCTCTCTGATCTCTTGCCATTCAGTTTTCCCTCTCTTCCCACACCATTCCTCATGTTCCACATATGAGTGAAACCATATGATAATTGTCTTTCTCTGCTTCGCTTATTTCACATAGCATAGTCCCCTCCAGTTCCATCCATGTCATTGCAAATGGTGGTATTTATCCTTTCTGATGGCTGAGTAATATTCCATTTTATATATATGAATTACATCTTCTTTATCCATTCATCTGTTGAAGGACAACTTGGCTCTTTCCACAGTTTGGCTACTGTGGATATTGCTGCTATGAACATCAGAATGCATGTGCCCCCTCTTTTCACTACATCTGTATTTTTAATCTTTTGAGGAACCTCCATACCGTTTTCCATTGGTGACTGCACCAATCTTAATTCCCACCAACACTGCAAGAGGATTCTATTTCCCTCACTTTCTTGCCAGTACTTATTTCTTCTTTTTGATGGTAGCCATTCTAACAGATGTGTGTTAATATATTAACATGGTTTTGATTTGCATTTCCCTTATAATTTAGTGATACCAAACACCGTTTCAGGTTCTGTTAGTCATTTGAATATCTCATTTGGGAAAATGACTCTTCAGGTCCTTTACCTACTTTTTTAAATGGATTACTTTTTTTTTTTTTTTCTATTGAGTTGTATGAGTTTTTTATATATTTTGGGTATTAACCCCTTATGAAGCATATAATTTGAAAATAATTCCTGTTGGGAGGGTATGTGTTATGGTGAGTCCTGTGAAGTATGTAAACTTGGCAATTCACAGGCCTGTACCCCTGGGGCTAACAATACATTATATGTTAATAAAAAATAAAAAATTTTTAAAAAAGAAAATAATTTCTATACTGTAAGTTACTTTTTATTTTGTTGATAATTTTCTTTCCTGCATGGAAGTTTTTATTTGATGCAGTTCCAAATGTTGATTTTTTATTTTGCTGCTTGTGCTTTAGATGTTCTATCCAAATAATCATTGTCAGGAGCCATGCCAAGGAATTTTCTTCCTGTGTTTTCTTCTAAGAGTTTTATGGTTTCTGGTCTTACATTTAAGTCTTTAATCCATTTCCAGTTAACTTTAACTGGAGTAGTGTAACACAGGGGTCTAGTTTCATTCTTTTACATATGAATATCCACTTTTACCAGCAGCATTTACTGAGGAGACTCTTTTACTCCATTGAGTATTCTTGGCTCCCTTGTCAAATATTAGTTGACCATATATGAACAGATTTATTTCTGAGCTCTTAATTCTGTTCCATTGACTATGGTTCTGTTTTTATGCCAGTACCATACTGTTTTGATTACTATAGCTTTATAGAACAGCTTGAAATGAGATGAAATTTAGGATTGGTTTTTCTATGTCTGCAGAAACATGTCATTGGAATCATGGTAGAAATTGCATTGATTCTATAGGTGGCTTTAAATAATACAGACATTTTAGCAATATTAATTCATCCAACTCATGAACATGGGATATCTTTTTTTTTTTTTTTTTTAAGATTTTATTTATTTACTTGACAGACAGAGATTACAAGTAAGCAAGAGAGGCAGGCAGAGGAGGAAGCAGGCTCTCCAAAGAGCAGAGAGCCCGATGTGGGGCTCGATCCCAGGATCCTGGGATCATGACCTGAGCCGAAAGCAGAGGCTTTAACCCACTGAGCCACCCAGGCGCCCCGAACATGGGATATCTTTCCACTTGCCTATTTCTTCTTCAACTTATTTCACAAATTTTGTTATTTATATTTTCAATGTCATTTAATTAAAAATATTTCCTAATTTCCCTTGTGATTTCATTTATTATTCATGAGAAATGTGGTATTTAATTTCCAGATTTAGGCTTTCCTAGGTATATCAGTGTTATTAATTTTTAGCTATTTGTTGTCCAGTACATTAGCTGCCAGCGACAAATAGCTGTTAACAACCTGAAGTGTGGCTAATTTGAATTAAATTATGTAGAAATTATAAAATCATAACATTTCAAAGATTTACTATGCAAATCTATACATAACCAAAACATAAATCTCATTAAAATTATATTAATTAAATGTAAAAATTGTCAATTTTTCTATATATTGTGTTAAATAAAAAGTATTATTAAAGTGAAATTTGTCTGTCTTCTTTTTATAATGTGGCTACTAAGAATTTTAAATATATGTGTGACTACATATGTGGCTTGCATAATCTTTCTATTAGATAGAATTTTTCTAGTCAATTCCCAGTGTAATCTTAACTACCTCATTTCCAATTTTTTTTTCTCACATCCATACATTCTAACTACTCTTCCTGTTACATATTTGACTTTTTCATTATCAATAACTGCATCATGTCAGAAAGTAAACTTTAAAATCCTAAAAAAAAAACCCAAACTTTAAAATCCTAAACTCTGACCAACCCCCATATTTAGTTTATCTACTCTAGTATTACAAATCTTGAATTTTATCATTTCTAATACATCAATCCTACATTTTTTACTTCTTCAGTAGTAAAGATGTATATTTTTTACTACTTTGGTAGTCCCTTGCAGAATTCCTACATTATACTTCATTTATACTCTCCGAGCATGACACGAACTCAGTTTAAACCCAAATATCAGCCAACAGGGGCGTCTGGGTGGCGCAGTGGGTTAAAGCCTCTGCCTTCGGCTCAGGTCCTGATCCCAAGGTCCTTGGATGAGCCCTGCATCAGGCTCTCTGCTCAGCAGGGAGCCTGCTTCCCCCCACTCTCTCTCTCTGCCTGCCTCTCTGCCTACTTGTGGTCTTTCTCTCTCTCTGTCAAATAAATAAAATAAATAATATCTTTAAAAAAATCAGCCAACATTTTCACTCAGCTCAGCAATTATGAGTACTAGTGAAAAGGCAACATAAAACTGTATTATTAGTATTATCATAAAAGTCATGGTCAAGAGGGAAAAGGACCTATACCACAATTCATTATGATGACTGCTTTTCATATTTCTCTTCTGTCTTCAACCTTCCTATTTTAAGTTCTTCTACTGACTGATGGCTTTGTGTCATATATTGTAGAGAAAGCAGTATAGAACTATAAAACTCTCTTTTTTTGCCACCCAAATTGCCAATCTATTCCCAAGCATACCCATAATCTTTGCTTTCGCTTTGTTACTATACCTAAAGTTCCCCCATTCCTATGAAAAGATAGATCTAGACCTGAACCTGGGTTCTAGATCCCTTTCCTTAAGGCATTTTTTAGAATATTTCCAGCAAAATAAGGCCTTGTCTCATACATCATCACCTTTTTGCTCTATACTAGATCATTCTCTTTAGAATACCAAATTACTAAGGATAACTGTCATTAAAAATCATTGCCTTGACAGAAAAGCGGTTCACAAGATTCCTCAAATTTCCCATCACAGAAAAATTCTGAGTTTTTAAAATCGAATCTTTAACCTGCCCATCCCACATTTCCTTCTTACTTTTCTTCAGTTAGACCAATCTGCAACTCAAGACCAAGAGTCCTATGCTCTTCCAACTGAGCCACCCAGGTGTCCTGCATTTTAAAATTTTAATGAAGTACAATATGCACGCAAAAATGCACAAATCGCAAGTGAAGAGATCATGAATTTTACAAACTGAGTGTACTGTGCAATTCATATGTTACCAGAATCTCAGAACAAGTCGTCCCTCTCTTAACCATTACAATTCCCACTGTTCTGACTTATAAAGTCACAGCTTAGTGTTGTCTGTTGGAACTTCATGTAACTATAATGAAACTGTATTACTCTTTGTTTTTGATTCTTTTTTTAACTGAACATTATTTTTGTGAGGTTAACCATATCACTTCTTAAAATTACAGTTCAATCACACTCAGTGCTGTAAATTTTTCCATTGTTTAAATATACAACTATTTGCTTATCTATTATTTTTTTTTCCATGGAGAGTTGTATAATTTTCAGTTTGGTATTAAAACAAAAGTACTAATTTTAGCATTATTTTACTTGTCTTTTGATAAACACGTGTGAATGATTCTGTTATACATGCCTAAGAATGGGATTACTGGGTCATAGGCTATGCATATACAATACCTGCCAAACAAATTTTTCATCAGATATATATGAGAGCTCCGGTTGCTCAGTTTCCTATGGCACTTGGCATTGTCTATCATTTTGATTTCAGCATTTCTAGTGGCTATGCAAAAGTATCCCATTATAGTTTAATTTTCATTTTGCAGTAATTAATGATGTTGAATATTTGTTCATGGACTAATTTAGCCTTGTAAAATTCTCATTTGATTTTTTTGCTTACCTTCAATTAGATTGTCTTTTGCTAAGTGGTACTCTCTATTATCTGATGCAAGACATTTATAGGACATATGTATTTGAAACATTTGTATGCTATGGATTTTTACTGTGTTTATGTTGTATTTTAACGTCAGTAATTTTAATATAGTCTATCAATTTTATTCTTTTGTGCTTGGTACTTTTGTGACATGTTTAAGAAATACGTGACTTCTCAAAAGTTATGGAGATGTTTTATATATTTTCATTTAAAAGCTTGTTTACAGACCCATAGATCATCAGAACAGAATAGAGAACCGAAAAATGGACCCACAACTACATGGTCAACTAATCATCCACAAAGCAGGAAAGAATATTCAATAGTAAAAAGACAGTTTCTTCAATGGTGTTGGAAAACTGGACAGCAATATGCAGAAGAATGAAACTGTACCACTTTCTTACACCATACACAGAAATAAATTCAAAATGGATGAAAGACCTAAATGTGAACACAGCTTGGAACCTCTTTGACCTCAGCTGTGACAGCTTCTTACTAGATATATCATTGGAGGCAAGGGAAACAAGCAAAAATGAACTATCAGGACTTCAAGATAAAAAGCTTCTGCACAGCAAAGGAAACAACAAAACTGAGAGGCAGCCTATGGAATGGGAGAGTATATTTACAAACTACACATCTGGTAAAGGGCCAGTACTAAAATTCTATAAAGAATTTATCAAAGTCAACAACCCCCCAAAACAAATAATCCTGTTAAGCAATGGGTGGAAAACATGAAAAGACATCTTTCCAAGGAAGACATCCAGATAGTTAACAGACACATGAAAAGGTGCGCAACATCACTCATCATCAGGGAAACATAAAACTACTATGATATACCACCTCACACCTGTCAGAATGGCTAAAATTAACAACACAAGAAACAACAGGTGTTGGCAAGGATGTGGACAAAGGGGAACCCTCTTGTACTGTTGGTGTGAATGCAAACTGGTGCAGCCACTTTGGAAAACAGTATGGAAGTTCCTCAAAAAGTTAAAAATAGAAGTACCCTATGATCCATCAATTTCATTACTAGGTATTTACTCAAAGGATATAAAAATATGGATTCAAAAGAATCCTGTACCCCAATGTTTATAACAGTGTTATCAACAATAGTCAAATATAGATATAATAATTCCTGGAACTGAGGTCCATTCTAAATTGAAAATAATTCCCAGTTCTTCAGCTGAGGGTTCAAACCAGGATCAATGTAGTTTAGAATCCAAAATAAAGTCCTAATTTGAAAGGCATGGAAATCAAACTTTGTGGTAATCTTTTTTTTTTCCTCCCACTAATTCTTTGTTTCTTCATTCTGTTTACGCCATTTCTACTGTGTCACTGCGATAAAACCCCATTTCTTAGAAACTAGGTCTATGATTTATTCCTCTTACCTATAGCTTATATTTGATATTGCTTGTGTTGTACTTCCTCCAGGTCTTGGAACTGAGGAAATAAAGCACATCCATAAGAAGAATATCTGTTGCTAGAAAGTGAATGAATTTTCAACAGCATTCAAATCTTACCATGTGTGTTCTTTTGGCCCTTTTGACACAAATAAAATGAAACAAAACAAAGCAAAAACTACATACAAATAAACACTAGCTTAAATTCTTCAAACTAATTTATTATTAAGGATTGGAGTAAGCTGGACAAAAACTAAAAAAGAAAATCTCATCTCTAGGGGCAGCCTCTCTTTCAACATGGGTTATGCTCTCAATGGTTATTTTCACTTTGGCTTACAATATTTCTTCCTTTTTTATTTTTCTCCTTGATGACAGGCATCCACCATTTTCTTTTTTTATTTATTTTTTATTTTTTTTATTTTTTTTTCATCCACCATTTTCTCATTGTTTCTGTACCCTTATGTCTGTTTCAGCTTGCTGTTTCACAGGTTTTTATTTCACAAATCATCTTTTTAGTCTCTGTCTTATTTAAATATTAAGAAAGTAATAATCTATTTGTTTTAGCTTTTTTGTGAATCTAGCCAAGTGCAAATTCTCTACACAATCAGAAGAACCAACATCTCTGTGTAAGATACCTACCTGTGATAAAATCAGATACAGCATGGGAATGGGTAGGGCCATGAATGAAACACTGCTCCATATTGGTAAGGATTTTGATATGGAAAGTTTCCATGCATGGTGAACTGGGTTTTGTAGGCATTCTGAGAACACTGTTTTCCTGCTATCTCAACTTCTTCAAATACCTAAAATTATTTTTCTGGTGTTCCTCTTTGGTTGTTCTATATCACTATTTCCATAATTCTTTAAATTTTTCTATATTCCAATGCTTTCATCATATACTTCTATTGTCATTTATAATGATGATGTAAGTGCCAAATCTAACCCCACCTTTGATCCTACTTAACAGTATTTTCTACTACTGAAACACTGTTAGACTTGATGTTTACAAGATTACTGTGCTGGTATTTTCTCCTGGTTCTCAATCTCTGTCCACAATCTATTCATTCACAGGAACTGTGTCCTCTGCCATCCTACTGATGTTGACATTTTTCAGGGGTCTATATTTTGTCTCTTTTTTCAGTACATATCCCCATGTGTGATCTTATCATGATAGTCACAGACTCAACCTACATATGTCTTAACATGATTCTGAGAAACATGTATCAAATATGAGTTTCTATCATGAGTTATACAACTTCATTTCTAATGAAATTACAATAGTTGGCTACACATGAATTAAATAAAATATTAAAAGAAGAAAAAGAAAGTCAAGTCCCAACAACCCAAATCGTTACAAATTGGGATACAACGATAAATAAACATGGTTCCTGGCTTGAGAGACTTCACATGGGAAGACTGTCAGGTACATAAAGACATTATTATAAAATATTGTCTAAGTACAAACCAAAAATATGTCAAGCAAAATGGAGCTCTCTGATTTAAACATTGATGAAGTTTGTCTTTTATTGCTCTCTGTTCTATCAAAGTGGTCAACTTGGCCACCCATAAGAATCATGTCAACATAGATTTATAGAAGTTTTCCCCAAACCATAGATTAGATTGTATGTTGGGAAGGTGGAAGGATGGAGTAGATAAGCCATATGGAAGGCCAGGAATAATGAGCCATTTGTACTGATTTTGCAAAAGGAAAACTGTTGAGGAAATAAGGACACCCCAAGACAAAACTTTGATATTCCAAAGTTTTGCCCCATTGGAGTAATCAAACACTTGTGGCAAGGAGAAAAGTTGTAAGATCCTATTGTGTTCCATGAGCTGAAAAGGAAACTAGCCCAGATGCTGGTGGGACCCAGGTCCTGGAACCAGGGAAAATTTGTATTGGTTCTAATAGAAGAGGACATCTAAATTACTTTAGAGACTGAACCTCTGGTGTCATGGCCTTGAAAGACAATGTCTGTAAGAGTTACCAAAAAGATTATAAGAAACTTAAGAGCTATGGACTGAAAAAACCATGTTAGAGCACACTATGTGGCATATAATACTGAGAGAGAAGCATCTTTAGTGATTTTTTCCTCTCCTTTAAATCATATTGATCTGTGCTGACAGCTGGATCTGCAGGATTTAGTTCTAGCATGGCTCTGATTTGTTGTCCAAATGTTAGAAGACCACATAAAACAGCAATATTGTGTGTCACTAAGGAGAAAGAGCAGCAGCGACTGTAATAGAATGACAGATGCTAGGGCTTTCTCTCTTTGCTCTAAAAGTTTGAGGCACTGTTTGGATTGCAAATTTCCCTATGTGGAAGAAATATAGTCTTCTTGCAAACTGAAGCATTTGTACTGGATGCATCTGTAAAACTAAATAGTTATAAATGCCTATGAATAACAAACTCTGTTACAGAAAGCATCACAGTAATTACGGGTGGTCAAAGTTCTGAATAATTATAGAATGTCTGCCAAATAACCATGGTGGTAAACAGTAAAGAGTGTACTACGACAGAAAAATAAATGCGTTAAGGTATGGAAACAACATGATATATTCAGGGATTGAGGCATTTAGCAGTGATTCAATATATGCTTCTAAATAACAATAGATGTATTTGTTCTAGCATCCATGGCATAGAGTAGATATTTAGTAAATATATAATGAATGGATAGATAAATAAGTGCATTAATTAATATAAAGGGGAAGGGGTTGAATCAAGTAAAAAGGTAAGAAAAATTTAACTTATAAAGTTTGTAGGCCGTACTAAAACACTTTGGTTTTAATCCACTGACCCACCTAGGTGCCCCTAAAACACTTTGGTTTTACTCTATAGTAATATATTGCACTGTAATCATGGGCATGCTTACATTTTTGTCAAGTTGACTGTGAAGGCAGTATCTAGCTTGCCAGCAAGGAAGAACACTACAGCAACAAATACTCTAAATGCAAATCTTCTTTACAAATTGAGACTTGGATATGTTTCTCAAAAAGAAATTGACTAGAGATGGGTTTATTTAAAATTGAAGAAATATCACAAAACATGAAAGTCACATATCTTAAGTATCATCTTGTCGCATATTTAAATTCTTCAAATGAAAGTGAATTTTAAAATAATGCAATCACAACTGAAGGTGTTTTAAATAACCTCATTTACCTCAACATTAATTTCCTTGTCTTTTCACCTCAATTACATTTCCATTGCAAATAGCTTTACTTGGATAATTTGTAATCAATTTCATATTTATATTGTGATAACAGAAATTAGTGTTTTGATGACTAAATCACTTAATGCAATAATTTCACTACATAAATTTACATAATTGCTCTGACCAAAACATATTTGTACACACAGTTAGGAGAAAAGAATTTGATGAAAAAACCATTTTATTGTAATACTGTGCATTTGCATGACTTCCAATTTATTGAGACTGGGGAATAAAATGCTTTATACACACACATGTACATCCACATAGACACACAATACGATCCTATCTATGAATAATCAACTTGTATGAATTCAAATTCATCAAAGCATATATATTATGTATACAATATCAGTGAAAGTCTAATCTTTACTTTTTGGCATTGACAGAAAAAAGTTTCAAGTTCAAGTTCTAAGTGCAATCACATACTGATTTTAAAAGTTAAATATCACTTAGCATAATGCCCTCAAGTTCCAACCATGCTGTTGCAAATATCAGAATTTATCTCCTTCTCATGGCTGAATAATATCCCATTGTATATATATATATACACCAATCTTTTTTTTTTTTTTGTCCATTCACTAGTTGATGGACACTTAAAGATAGGTCAGACAGAAAAGGACAAACACTATATAACACTTATATGTGGGTCTAACAAAAGCTGAACCGGGTGCCTGGGTGGCTCAGTCAGTTAAGTGTATGCCTTTGACTCAGGTCATGACACCAGGGTCCTAAGATGGAGCCCAGCATCAGGCTCCTTGCTCGGAGGAGAGTCTGCTTCTCCCTCTCCCTCTGCCCCTCCTCCTTCCTTGTGTTCTCTTTCTCTCTCAAATAAATAAATACAAATCTTGAATTTTAAAAAAGCTGAACTCATAAAAATAGAGAATAGAATGATGGTTACCAGGTCAAGAGCGGGGGGAATTGGGGAGATGTTTAAGAATACAAATTTGCAACTAGTAGATAAATAAGTTTTGGAAACCTAATATACAAGTCTAGTGAATATAGTCAATGATATTGTCTTATAAATTTCTAAGTTGCTAAAAGACTAGATCTTAATTGTTCTTACCACAAAAAAGAAATAGCTATGTGACAATACAACTCAAAAGAGTTGTAGTCATATTGCAATATGTGTATGTATGTATCAAACCACTATGTTGTAAAACTTAAACTTATACAATATTATATGCCAATTATATCTCAACAACAAAAATTTTTTTAAAAAGCCAGAGTTATGTCTTAAGTGTGATATAATAAAGAACAGTCATTATAGAATGGTACCTGTGTAATCACATGTGAATACTGATTACTATGTAGAATTTATTAGCATTGGAAATGTGCTTTTATGTTCAATGTTCAGATTCATTGTCTTGGAAAATTAACCTCAAAATAAATTAGTCAAACTCAATAATAGCAATATCATTATTGTATTATCCTTATTTTATGCATGAGGTAAAGTTATCTCAAAGGGACTGAGCATTTTTTAAGGTTATGTTGATTTTATATGACACTTGATTAATGGCAAGGATATGATTTTAAATTGAACAAGTAGCAAGTCTGTCACATTATTATTAAAGAGACATCTTGGATCTGACTTCTATGTTAGTGCTAATTTCTTTGCTTCTTTGTGTGATTTACTTTATAAAGTAAAAAAAAAACAAATTAATTATACGTTGCTATCTGCTACTTAAACTTGAGAACAAATGCTTTCAAGGTAAATAATTTTAATTAAATCTTAATGGTAACTAAATATAATTAGAGCAGGAAAATTTTTTAAAAACTCTCCATTTTGATTAAAATGTTACAGTAATTCAACTTTGCTTAGCATAATACTCTCTAGCTCCATCCATGTTGTTGCAGATGGCAAGATTTCATTCCTTTAATGGCTGAGTAATACTCCATTGTGTGTCTGTGTGTGTATAAATCACCTCTTCTTTATCCATTCATCAGTCTGGATACTTGGGCTGTTTCCATAATTTGGTTACTGTGGATAATGTTGCTATAAACATCTGGGTATATGTACCACTTTGAATTTGTATTTTTGTATTCTTTGGATAAATACCTAGCAGTGCAATTGCTGGATGGGTTATATAGGTGATGGGGATTAATGAGTGTACTTGTTATGATCACGGACTCACTATATGTACACCTGAAACTAATATTATACTATATGTTAACTAACTGGAATTCAAATAAAAACTTAGAAGATGCAAATTATGAGGTACTTTCTTTAAAGCTACATACAACATGAATACAATTTTTTTTTTTTAATTTATTTGACAGAGAGAGATCACAAGTAGGCCGAGAGGCAGGCAGAGAGAGAGAGGGAGAAGAGCTGAGCAGAGGGCCCGATGTGGGTCTCGATCCCAGGATCCTGAGATCATGACCTGAGCCGAAGGCAGAGGCTTAATCCACTGAGCCACCCAGGTGCCCCAACATGAATACAATTTTTAAGTTAACTTTTAATATACTAATTAGGAACATTTCACTTTGACATAAACAATATAAAAATGAAAAATATTTTGATTCTTTTAAACTCTTTGGAAAATATATTAAGATATACAACTAAAATAATAGCTATTTCCTCTAAATTAGTCCATAATTATAATAAATCTAGATATCAAATGGAAGAATACTCAAAGCAATGAGAGATTTTCCTAGTTATTTGGCATTTGAAATACCTTTTGGAAAATTTTTGTTAAATTCTATGAAAAACACAAAATGGGAGAGATTTTCATTAAATTTTATTGGATCTAAAGGTAATATTTTTAGAATATTTTGTTTTTTCCTATCATGAAATAGGACTTTATTTTCTCCAGAGTTTTAACATTGGCTATCTTTTATATATTTTTAGATCCCTTGCATTTTTCCTTTGCAATTCAAACGAATCTTCTTTTAACTTACGTTTTCTATTGCTTATTGCAAATTAACAGTAATTTTATAGTTGATTTAACAAACACCTTGCCATTCTCTTTCGATGATCCTAGTAATAGGTTAAATAATAGATATTTTTTGCTCTTTCTTGATTTGTGTGTGTGTGTGACAGAGAGAGAGAGAAAAAGACAGAGATGGAAACAGAGATAGAAGAGACAGAAACATAGAGAGATAGAAAGAAAAAAAGAAACAAACACACTCTAATTCTTCCCAATACTTAAAAAGTTTTATACTTTTATATATCATTGCCTGGAAAGAGACTTCAGAAAAATGTTAATAGTAATTTTTGGCATCCTTAATTTGTTACTGATTTCCAAAGTATACTTCTAGTGATTTTTCATTGAGCCCTTTGTATGTCTTGTGATTGCTATCAATTTTTTTTAGAGTAAGCAAGTTTTCTTTAATCCTTAATTTACTGAATGTTTTTCTCCATGAATAGTTTATGAACTTTCTAAATAATTTACTGAACCCATTGAGATGATTATTTGCATTTATCTTTTAATAGTTAATATGATAAATTAGCTAATATGAAAAATACAGAAATAATATCAAATTCCTGAAATAAACTGAAAATAGTGAGATCTGTTAACTTCCACTTATGAAATGCAGTGACCAATATTTTGTTAGTACGTTCCCATTTAAGGTGACAAAAAATGTTTGACACATATTTTAGTTTTCAATTCTGTCCTTATCTTGTTTTGAGATCCAATTAATATCAAACTCGCAATCTGAGGGTAAGTGGTCTTTATCTCATCTCTGAATTAATTAGTTAAGATTAAATGATATATTTCTGGATTATTTGGTAGAATTAGTTTCTTTACCCAAATGGGTCTGGTATTCTCCTGGTTGGAAGATACTTAATTCATCATGCAAAGTATAATGATTACAGTACGCTTTAGTTTTCTGTTTTACCTTGTTAATTTTATCATTACACTTATCTAGGAAATTGGAAATTTCAGCTAATTATATTAAAATTGATTGTAAAAGATTTTTCTAAAAGTCATCCTCTATATTTTTAGTGTTTGCTAGACATATTGATATAATCTGATATCTCTATATAATATAAACTTTATATCTTTCATTTCTATAATTATTTATGTATATCTTCAATCTTTTTTATTTATTATTTCTCCCAGAGGTTTTTCTTTTTGTTGTTGCTGTTGTTTTTTATAGAGAAAGTATTTTATTTTTATTGATATACTCTTGTGTTAGGGTTCTTTAGAGAAACAGACCCAATAGGATACAAACATATACATTATGTAAAGATATTTATTAAAAGGAATTTTCTCAAATAATTATGGAGGCTGACAAGTCCCAGTATCTGCAGTCTGCAAGTCAGAGACCCAGAGACTCTAAGGTGTTATTTTAGTCTGAGTCTGAAGGCCTGAGTACCAGGAGAGCCAATGGTGTATATAATTCCAGACCAAAAAACCCCAATGTCCCAGTTGGAAATCAGAACTGCAGGAAAATTTCCCTCTTACTCCTGTGAGGGTCAGCTCTTGTGTTCTATTCAGGACATCAGTGGATTAAATGAGGGTCAAAATATTAGGGAAAGCATGTGGGAAAAGGGGAACCCTCTTACACTGTTGGTGGGAATGTAACTTGGTGCAGCCACTTTGGAGAACAATGTGGAGATTCCTTAAGAAATTAAAAATAGAGCTTCCCTATGACCCTGCAGTTGCACTACTGGGTATTTGCCCAGATACAGATGTAGTGAAAAGAAGGGCCATCTGTACCCCAATGTTCATAGCAGCAATGGCCACGGTCGCCAAACTGGGGAAAGAACCAAGATGCCCTTCAACAGACAAATGGATAAAGAAGATATGGTCCATATATACAATGGAATATTATGCCTCCATCAGAAAGGACGAATACCCAACTTTTGTATCAACATGGACGGAACTGGAGGAGATTATGCTGAATGAAATAAGTCAAGCAGAGAGTCAATTATCATATGGTTTCACTCACTTGTGGAGCATAAGGAATAACATGGAGGACATTGGGAGATGGAGAGGAGAAGTGAGTTGGGGGAAATCAGAGGGGGAGACAAACCATGAGAGATTGTGATTGAGAAACAAACTGAAGGTTTTGGAGGAGAGGTGGGTGGGGAGTTGGGTGAGCCTTGTGTTGAGTATTAAGGAAGGCGTATATTGCATGGAGAACTGGGTGTGGTGCATAAACAATGAATCTTGGAACACTGAAAAAAAATTAAATTTAAAAATTAAAACAACAATGACAACAATATTAGGGCAAGCAATCTACTTTACTCATTCTACCAGTTCAAAAGGTAATTTTTAAAAAAAATTTTAAATTTTTTTATAAACATATAATGTATTAGCCCCAGGGGTACCTTTGAATTGCCAGATTTACACACTTCACAGCACTCACCATAGTACATACCCTCCCCAATGTCCATAACCCAGCCACCCTCTCCCAGCCTTCCTCCCCCCAGCAACCCTCAGTTTGTTTTGTGAGATTAAGATTCTCTTATGGTTTGTCTCCCTCCTGATCCCATCTTGTTTCATTTATTCTTTTCCTACCCCTCAAACCCCCCACATTGCCTCTCCACTTCCTCATATCAGGGAGATCATATGATAGTTGTCTTTCTCCTATTGACTTATTTCACTAAGCATAATACCCTCAAATGCTAATCTTATCCAGAAACATCCTTCCAGACACACCCAGAATAATGTCTGGCCTAGTCAAGTTCACACATAAAATTAGCCATCACAACTTGGTATAAGTACTTGTTTAACTGTATTTTACTTTCTTTAGGCTTCTTCTATTTTTCTAAATTCTAACTTCTTTTGATGGATGCTTAGCTCAATGATTTAGAAACTTTTCTTTCTAGGTCAATTGTATGTTTAAAATCACTTCTTAGTTCTATTCTTTCAGATTGTTATATTTTTTACATGCATTACTTTTTTTCAAAAGATTTTTATTTATTTATTTGACAGAGAGAGATCACAAGTAGGCAGAGAGGCAGGCAGAGAGAGAGGGGGAAGCAGGCTCCCTGATGAGCAGAAAGCCTGATGCAGGGCTCGATCTCAGGACCCTGAGACCAAGACCTGAGCTGAAGGCAGAGGCTTAACCCACTGAGCCACCCAGGGGCACTTATATGCATTACTTTTTAAAGAATCTGTATATATTGTATATATATTGTATGTATACATTAGTTAACTACTGGTAAATTAATACTGCGTATCAAAAAAATTTCAGGGGTGCCTAGGTGGCTCAGTTGGTTAAGTGTCTACCTTTGGCTCAGGTCATGATCTCAGGGTCCTGGGATTGAGCCCCATGTTGGGTTCACTGCTTTGCTTGGCAGGGAGTCTGCTTTTCCCTCTCCCTCTGCCCCTCCCACCCCTACTTGTTCTCTCTTTCTCTCAAAAAAATAAAATTTTTAAAAATTAGAGTGGCATAAAATAATAAATAATAAATTCTCATGTATCTCTGAGGCCACTAGGGAAACTCTATTTCAGTTGTGCTAGTTCAGTTGATCTAGATAAGCTCAGTTGGGGACATTTCTTACACCCTGCAGAGCCAACTGGGGCTTGGATATTCACTGTGGATTGAACTCAGGTCTGCTCCAAATGTTCATTCTGGACAGTTGATTGAGAAAGGTGCAGAAGAGTAGGGAACTCTCTCCTCATGGTAAAGGCACAAGTTCAAAAGGCAACCCACAATTTCATGGTCATGTTTCAAGTTCCTACTTGCATCTATGAAACATCCCACTGGCCAAAGTAAGCCCTAATCTTCTGAGCTCACAGAATAGGGGTGGGAAAAACAATATCCATCATGAACAGAAGAGGAAACAAAGTGAAATGTAATTAAAATTGTAACTTTTTATTTGTTTCTAACCATATCCTACTTTTTATTAAGCCAATAAGTTTGGAGAAATGCATTTTTTTAAGTTACTAATGTATGTAATTGGTTTAATTTATATTTCTGTTATTCACATTTAGCAATCACACTTTGGCCAAAGAATGTTGCTGTATGGTATTAAACCTCTGAGTTTGTTAAAAACACCTTTATCACCAAAAATATGACCAATATTTGTAAATATTCCACATGTGTTTGAAAAGAATGAATATTCTTATTCAATCAAATGGTTCTCTAATGCCCATAATTTAGGTAGGGATTATGCTCTTCAGATTCTTCAAAGCTGTTTTTTGTTTGTTGTTTTCATGCTACATCAATTGCCAAGAAAGTATATACAAATTTCCAAATGTTATGTATATTTTTCAATTTCTCCTTGTAATTCTCTTGATGCATATATTGAAGCTGTGTAATTAGGAACATGCAGTTTAAAGATAATACACCTTAACCTTTAACTGAAATCTAATTCTATTTATTTGATAATATTACTATTTTGCAATATATTATAATTTTAAGGCAATTTTAGGGCCATTTACCTGAAAAGTTAAAGTTAATGGGAAACTGTATGGTTACACGATGCCAAATGCAACTCACTGTTTTATGTTCTCATCATGAAGAACAACAGAACTAAAATGATGGGATCAGGCTGTTACCCCTTGATTTCACTGGTCAATCTTAACATCACTAAATGAGTCAAACAAGACTACATTACAATATAATTTAAACTTGGGAGTGTTGGCCCCTCAATAACGATACATTCTGGACCCAAACTAGCCCTTGGGCTGAATCAGAGTGGGATATGCAAAATCTATGCATCAGATTTTTCTTCTTGTTGTTGGTGGTGTTTCTATTTTAGCATATACGTGCTCTGATTCCTCCTAAATATAGATTTTTCTGAATTTCTGGGGTTTTTTTTCTGCCTTCCCTCCCATGTGAACTCCCTAAAGACTTCTCAATAATAGCATTTCTGAGTACTAGAAATCCAATTCACACATCAGGTTGAGAACATTGGATGACATTTTGTGAAGTCATGGGTTAGACCCAAGTGTTTATCCACAACCTACAGAAACAGAGTTTTTAGATAATACTTCTATGACTGATCCATTTTACTGCAGAAATTATAAGATTAAGCTAGTTTGAAAGATACCTAAAATAATCTTTATTTTTCACTTGAGCTGCCATGGGCTCAAGTCTGAAAGATTGAAAACCTAATATAACTTGGACAGGAGCTATTTAAATTTGCTTGAATTAATCCTTGTTTCCTAATTAATAACTAATACACTGAGGGGTTCTATGTCCAAGGTCACACAGTTGAAAATAGTAAAATTAGGATTTTAATACCAATCTGGCTCCAAAGATCTAACCATTTTGCTGACTCACCTTTCTAGTATAAACACCTGTCTGGAAGAGTGACTTACTAATATTTGCTCCAGAGCCCTCCTCTTCTCGATTTTCTGTCTTTTTCTAAGTTCCCAAACTAAATAATAATTATAATTCTCCATTCCTATTTCTCAATACTGTACTCCATTTTGTCATAAATTTCCAAATTATGTTTAAAAGTTAAAAAATATATTGATAGCTTTCTCTTTTTTCCATTTTTAAAATTCAAATTCAATTAATTAACATATAATGTATTACCGGTTTCAGTGGTAGAAGTCAGTGATTCATCAGTCTTATATAATACCCAGTGCTCATTACATCACATGCCCTCCTTAATGTCCTCACAATATTTAAAATTGTAGAATATAAAGTCACACACTAATGGCTTACTTAAATATAACAAAATAAAAAATACCAGTGCCCCGTTTCCTTCCACTGAAAATCATCTGTAATATCTTTTTTTTGAGGCCTCAAAGATCATTTATTGTAATTATCACATGTAATATCTTAAGACAAATTTGAATATATTTGACACTCGCATCAAATTACCCACCTTTTAAATCTCTATTTCTAGTTTATTTCCTTTATTTTTTTTTCAGAAATGTCACTTGCCAATTCTGAGACAGTTTGAGCCATAATATACACAGATTCTTGAGATAAGAAAAAAAAATTAGATTACCTTATGTATATTTATGCACACACAACTACTCACACATTTAGCATGCAATCGTATTTGCATTTGAATTACTTTTGTATAAACCTTTATAGAATATTAAACAAAAATAATATTAAGTATTTTGCTATTAAAATCTGCCCTGTGAGGTAAGGAACAGATAAAGAAAACTATGTAACCCATTTAAGCTAATTTAAAAATTTCGGAATATTATATACTCTGCCTCTCCATGGCCCTTTACAAATAGTTACCTTTATATATGTATGTGTATATATACATATGTAACAATAAAACACCCTACATACTATTTTTCTACATCAAGAATCAAGTCTAGGAATATGTATTTAAGAAAATCATGATTAATGCAACAACAGCCATACCACCTTAATTTCTTATATAAAGCTATATATCTTATCTGATGTATAATATTGGTTATTTCATTTAATGTTTATAGCATTTACATTAGAAAGGGGTTGTATTTGATAAAATGGAGAAAAAAATGACCAAATTATTAATGACCCACTCAAGATTATATAGTTGTGCTGGAATTTGATTGCATGTTTTCAGACAACAAACTTCATGTAATTTTAATTATCCCTCCCTTTCTTGTTTTCTCAAAAATACTGATTAGAATAATTTAAAATATTAAAATCCATTCAATGAAACGCAACCTATACATGCAGAATCTTTGTTTCCCCTGAAAAATCTATGTCCTAATTTGGCTGGAGAAGCAAGAAACCACTGAAAGAGTGCTGTAAAAAATGAATCTCCAATATGACAAACCTGAGAGCTTGGAAAAGACAGATCTCTTTACACCTTTAAACTGGAAACACCAAAAGCATCTGGAAATTGAATTTTCACAGTAGGGGCCGGAAAGGAAAAGTAAGAACATAATGATATAGTACTTAATTATCATAATTCACCCCAGGTGTTGAAATGCTCACAAAAGATATATTTTATAATGAGTATCAAACCATGTATTCACAAATTGCTAAAGATAAAAATACTTAATTAAATATCATGCATATCATGCAAGGAAGATAGAATAAAAGAAAGATAATTTTTGTCAAGTATTCTTATTTTTTTCTGCTATTCACCTAAAAATGAAAAATCTTATAGAGCTACATGTGTTACAATATGTTGTCAAATTGAGTAAGGCAATTGTCATAGGACACAAAAATGTTTTATAACAGTTACCAGATGATACTGTTCACCATCTAACAGCGGTTTTATATAATATATAATCTTTTAGAAAATCTTTTATCAGTTCCACCAGGATTTTTGATTGTCCCAGGTAAATGAAAATATGACATAGATGTGAAATAAATAGACACTGGAAATTTTCATTTTGCTTGTATGTTTAGGAATCAAGATTTCTAATTGTTTCACTGAGAAACCATACATGAACTATAAAGTGATTAAGAGAGAGGAAACATAGAGTATTTTGAAATAATGGTCTATCTCAACATGACTACATATGCAAACCTGAGCATAATTACACCTCCCCAAAAAGAATGTATGCCTAATCTCTTAAAAGATCCTCACAAGTTACTATTATAAATAAATTACTCTAGTTTCTTATTTTCTACAGGAAGGTTTTATAGTAAATACAACATATGCTGCTCTTTAGTCAATAGTTTTGTTTTTGTTTTTGTTCTGTTTTAACATAGAAAGTGCTGAGAAGCAATCTGAGTTTAACAAAGTAAGTTTACAGTGGAGCAAATGATTTATCTCATCAGGCGTCATTAATCTAGTAGACTGACCTATGAAATATTCTAAAAACATTATGCTGTAAACCTTGATCTTATACAGTGTTGTAGGTCAGCTGTATCTCAATAAAACTGAGACATTAGCCTTCTAATAGCAAACACTGTGGTGACACTTATTCAACCTTTTAACTGGATGATACTATTTCATAAAGTTAAAATCAACTATAATTTAAAAGAAAAACACCTATTATAAAAAGTCACTAAATAGGGGTGCCCAGGTGGCTCAGTCATTAAGTGTCTGCCTTCAGCTCTGGTCATGATCCCAGGGTCCTGGGATCCAGCTCTGTGTTGGGCTCTCTGTTCAGCGGGAAGACTGCTTCTCCCTCTCCCACTCCCCCTGCTTGTGTTCCCTCTCTGGCTGTCTCTCTCTGTCAAATAAATAAATAAAATCTTAAAAGAAAAAAGGCACTAAATAATACATATAAGATTCAGGAAAACAGTCACCTCAAGTGGGAAGAGGTAAGAGTTTGATTAGATAGATAGACACCCAAACAAACTCTTACCTCTTCCCACATGAGGTGACTGCTCTCCTAAGTATGACATGTATCAAGGTGATTGCTTTCCTGAGAATCTCTATCTATCTATTTTTCAGCTCCGTATATGTATCTCATGTTCTCTTTTCTCTTGGTATTCTCTCCATATTTTTATTTATTTTTTCTCTTCATATTTTTAAAATATTTATCTAGTGATATGACTTTTAATCCTGAGAGTTGCGACACATTGGCAGTCTTCTGTCTTTAGGGTCAATATATCTTCCACTGAGCAAGACATTCTAAGGGAAGTATCCCAGGATCCCCTGAGTTCCATCCCTGTTCCTCCTCCTCCTCCTTGTTGTGTAGCATTAATCTCATTTTCCCTTATCTTCACCATTACTCTCACTAGCGAAAATTGTAAATTATTTTCTGATTCTTTGGCTTTGGTTTATAAGGTTCAATTGGCTATTGGTATATGAGGTTCAAAGGACCACATTTCAGTTAAATGAAATAGCTCTCCAAATATGCTGCTGTCTTAGAGTTTTAAAAGAACACCCTTCTAAGCACTAGCAATATCCTCTTTCTTCATCTATGTAGTGTTATCCAAGTATGTTCATTTTCTGAAAATTAATTCTCCCATGCTCTTTCAAAGTGCATTGTTAATTCAACACCAATTTTGTCTCAAATACCAAAAAAATTAAATAATAACAAAGAATCAAAGAATTTTTTTTAAAGCCTAGAAGATTACTTGCATGTGCATAAAAATTTTCTAGAAGAATACAGTTTCTCTGGAAACTTGTGCTTTCAGGTGCACTGGATAATTTATAATAATTACATATGTTTGTATACTATATGGAAAGATCAGCAAGCAGATATTTAACATTAAAATTTTAAAATACTGGAGCACCTGGGTGGCTCGGTCATTTAAGCCTCTGCTTCAGCCCAGGTCATGATCTCAGGGTCCTGGGATCAAGCCCTGCATGGGGCTCCCTGCTTAAAAGAGGAGTATGCTTCTCCTTCTGCCTCCCATCTTTGCTCATGTTGTCTCTCTCTAATAGATATATAAAATCTTTTTTGAAAAGTAAAGGTAAAATTTAAAACATGAATTTTAAATCTAGCCTGCCACTATGACTGAGATACCATTAATTAATTTAAAATAATAAAATAGAGGCGCGCCTGGGTGGCTGGGTCAGTTAAGTGTCCGGCTCTTAGCTAAGTGTCCGATTTTGGCTAGGGTTATGATCTCAGAGTCCTGGGACTGAGTCCCACTTTGGGCTTGACGCTCAGCTAGAAGTCTGGTTAAGACTCTCGTGTCCTCTCCTTCTGCCCCTCCCTGTCCCTGTGCACTCTCTCTCCCAATCTTTCTTTCTCTAAAATAAATAAACAAATTTTTTAAAAACATAATTAAATAAATAAATAAATAAGTAAAATTATAAAGTAGACATGTTTACCCATGACTATAAATAATGCCATTCAATAAAATACACACACGTACATGCACGTGCACACACAGAGTCATCTGGTATTATTTGATACCAGTCATCTGGTATCAAAGTCATTGTGACTGAACCCAGCATTAGAAGTGTAGATTTTTTTGACCAAAATATGGACTAATATAAAGTTCAAAGCCCAGCAGGTTTATATAAATCTGCATTTTGTTTTCTTTTTTTATGTACACTAGCTACATTTAAACCTAAAGAGTGACTACCAGTCAGGAAGACTAACAAACATATACACAATTTTTATGTTACTTTAAGTATTTTCTGGTGGTTGTTAATTTCTAGGATATTAATATTATAAATGGAAGGTGAAAATTTACTCAAAAATCAAACTTAGACATAAATGAAAATATACAATTCTGCTGCAGTTTGCAGAGGATACAAAATATTAAAATTATACTGCCTTGTTCCTTATGACAAATTTGGTAACCAAAAAACTAAAATTATAACATTTTCATAATATCCAACCATAATTTTGTAATAACACTTAAATGATTCAAAAGCGTATGTGTAGCCATAAATGTAATGATGTGTAGAATATTTCCATATTACATTAACAGCATTGGGAATTGTATCTTTAATTTCTTTGATGGACAGTAATATGAACTTACATATTCTTCTCTTTCTTCTAACGGAAAGAGTAGGAGTAAAGCCTGAATTTTCTTTCAAGCTAACCAGGATATGATTGTAAACCCAAGCTCTCCCTGATTTATAAGAATGTAAACACTAAGCACCACAGAATTGAAACTCTGACATACAGGAATAGTCACAACACATAGTTTACAGTCTCTGAACATCTCTGAACGTGAAATATCAACATTAATTTTTGATTAATGTTACATACTTCCAATTTTAAAGAAACTGTATTATAGCTATACATTGAACAAAAGTCAAACTTTATTTTTACACTTCTAAATTTGGCTACAATCAATTTTGCTAAGCATTTCTTAATACTTCACAATTATTAAAAATTTTTAAGTGTCTCAAATCGACTTTAATTCAGAAAGATACTTCTGTCATTATTTTTCTATAGTTTACAAATATGAAGCAACACATTATAAAATGCAAAGTAATATTTCACCAGAAGGTTTTTTAATATCACTCATTAAAAGTCTGCTCTATTGCTCTTTTTATTGACTTCAACATTTAGTCTGCAAAGTTTTTTGTTTTATTTTGTTTTTTAGGAATGTTAACATCTATAATAATTTTGTTTTTGTCAACTCTCATTTTGAGTTTCGGTGTCAAAGATTTCTTGCATCATACAAAGAGAAAAGAAAAACTTCTCATTTCAGTTTTCTGAAATAGTTTGAATGTGAGTAGAAAAATGTTTCCCTTATGGTTGTATACAGTGTTGTATGTCAGCTATATGCTCAGGTGAACATGATACCACCAAAGAAAACCAATAAAGCTCCAATAATGTACACTAAAGAAATGGATATCTATGAATGGTCTGAAAATTGTTCAGATTGGAAGTTTTTAATAATTTTAGTGAACTACAAAAACACACAGAAAACTAAATGTAATTAGGAAAACAATGCATGAATAAAATGAGTTCAATAAGGAAATAAAAGCCTTAAAAAAAACTCACATATGTTAGAACAGCAGTCATCAATAAGGCAAAAGAATAAATTCTGACAATACTCTTGGTGAAAATGCAATCTGGTATGCCATTATGGAAAACATAAGGAAGTTCCTCAAAAAATTAAAATAGAACTACTATGTAATACAGCAATTCCATTTCTGGAATATATAGATCCAAAGAAAATGATTTCACTATCCTGAAGTGATATCTGTACCTCCACGTTCACTGCAGCATTATTTACAATAGCCAAGACACAGAAACAACTTAAGTGTCTACCACAGATAAAATGGATAAAGAAAATTTGGGGGGGCACCTGGGTGGCTCAGTGGGTTAAAGCCTCTGCCTTCGGCTCAGGTCATGATCCCAGGGTCCTGGGATCGAGCCCCGCATGGGGCTCTCTGTTCAGCAGGGAGCCTGCTTCCTCCTCTCTCTCTCTCTGCCTGCCTCTCTGGCTACTTATGATCTGTTAAATAAATAAAATCTTAAAAAAAAAAAAAGAAAATTTGGTACACATACACAATGCAATACTACTCATTCATAAAAAGAAGGAAATCCTGCCATTTGCAACAACATGAATGGACTTTGATGGCATTATGCTAAGTGAAATAAGTCAGACAAAGACCAATATTGTATGATCTCAGTGATATGTAGAACCTAAAAAGTAATAATAATAATCATAGTAATGAAGATCAGATTTGTGATTGACAGAAGTGGAAGGTGGGAGGGTGACTAGGTGAAGGTAACCTAGAAATACAAACTTCCAGTTCTAAGTTAAATTAGTACTGAAGATATAATTTACAACTTGATGATTATAGTTGGCAATACTGTATTGTATATTTAACATTTGCTAAGATATTAGACATTTGCTAGCTTAAAAGTTCTCATCACAAGAAGAAAAACTGTAACAATGGGAGGTAATGGTAAACTAAACATTTTATAATCATTTCACAATACACACATATCAAGTCATATGTTGTATACCTTAAAAGTTACACACTATATGTAATTATATACCAATAAAACTGAAAAAATATATATGAACATATTTAAAAATAAAACACATGGGATCATTCATATGGGTAACACTAAATATTTTCTCTTTACTGTTGTTTAATATAGGCAATGACTCAAGATTTCTTCAGATTTTCTGTTCTCAGTTGGAAGGTGAAGACACTATACATGAGCATATTGTATTAGCCAATGCTTTTTATAATTTTTAGTTTATTTTTTGTTTTCTAAAAATAATTACATAACTGATCATCGAAATTTATGGACTCCATGAAATTTTCATCTAACCTGGTTAACAGTGATGAGACAATTGAGTTTGATCTTTTGTAGGTATCTGATAATTAAGAATGAATGAGGGACACCTGGGTGGCTCAGTTGGTTAAGCAGCTGCCTTCAGCTCAGGTCATGATCCCAGCGTCCTGGGATCGAGTCCCACATCAGGCTCCTTGCTCGGCAGGGAGCCTGCTTCTTCCTCTGCCTCTGCCTGCCACTCTGTCTGCCTGTGCTCGCTCACTCTCTCTCCCTCTCTCTCTGACAAATAAATAAAATCTTTAAAAAAAAAAAAAAAAGAATGAATGATTGGTGTATTCAAATGCATTTTGTCATTAATCCTCAAAGGCCTACTTCTGATAATATATTAGTAAAATAAAATGCATAAACTGCTTCATTATATAGTGAGTTACATACAATTTTAAATTTAATTGTTAGTCAATATAATTCCAGTAAATTCTATCCAAAAGCTAGAAGCAAGGGGTACCAGAGGGTACCTTTGGGGATCCTTCTGGTTTACATATATGATATATGCCAAATTATTGGATAATTCTGCTATTTGCTTATAGTTTCAGAAATGTTATAACTAGGATTTTCAGGTAGGCTGCTTATTACTCTTTAGAACATATATTGGATACCTTGATCCTAATGGAAGAGCAATAAATTTTGGATACTCCTAGAGGTTTTAGAGCAAGTTTCCAAGATTCTATGATACAGGCATGCCTTTCCATCTTGATCTGGAATTGTATTTTGAATAATTTTCCTTCACTTTGCTACTCTAGAATTCCCTCAAAGAATTTTTAAAAATAACTTAATTCATGTTTTACTAAAATTTCTGTTTTAGACATCTTCCTTTCCCTCCTACAAACCAATGCCAGGAACAATATTACTGTGTGATTATCAAAGGGAGAAAAATATTATCTGGATCACAAATCTAGCCATGCAAATATTTTAGGACATACAATATCAATAGTTACTAAAAGGAGAAAAATTATAACCTGAATGAAATAAAAGGATTGATATAATACATATAACTCCAAAGAGATCATTCTTAGGTTCACAGCATATATTCTCACAAGTATAGATTATATCATAAAGGAAAACATGAAATACTTATTAAATTTATCTGAGAGACTAACCAGAAGAGTAAATACCTAGTGACAGAAGAAAGTCGATATATACCCAATATAAATTCATGTGCCCCAATCATCATATAGAAGAATATCCACCAAGCTATCAAAGCAGTTGCCAGAAAATGGAAATAATCCAAATGTACATCTAATGGTAGAAAGAAAACTAAAAATAAATATGGCATATTAAAAAATGAAACACAATATATCAACATTATATCATACTAAAGAATTCTTCTAATTAAAACTGTGTTACTAGCTCTGTATTAAAAAAACAAATTAAAAATTCAAAAATTGGTTCATAAGGAAGTTTACATAGGACAAAGGTGGCATCTCACATCAATAGGCAAAACTGGACTTTAAAAAATGGCTCTGGAAATGGAAAGTAATACAGGAAAAATTGAAAAAATTAGAATATACACAAGAAAATTTCAAAATGGATCAAAAATCTAAATGTTAATAGTAAAGCCATACAAATACTAAAAGCAACCTAGGATTAATTACTCTATAAACTGAGTATGTGAATAGGCTGACTTGGCTTGAAAAAGAAATATAAATAAATAAAATATTTTCATTGTAAAAGATCAATCAATCAATCCATCCATCCAATATAAGCCAATATCCCTAATGTAAAGAGAATCTTTAAAATAGAGGGAAAGTATAAAGTAAAAATCTTGGGGAAAATGGACTTCAGTAAAGGACATGAATCATCTATTCAGAAAACTGTAGGAGCACCTGGGTGTCTCATTCTTTAAGTGTCTGCCTTCGGCTCAGGTAATGATCCCAGGGTCCTGGGATAGAGCCCCACATCAGGCTCCCTGTTCAACGGGAAGCCTGCTTCTCCCTCTCCCACTGCCCCTGCTTATGTTCCCTCTCTTGCTCTCTCTCTCTCTCTTGCTTTCTCTCTCTCTCTCTCTCTCACTGTGTGCCTGTGTGTCAAGCAAATAAATAAAATTTTTAAAAAACTGTAAAAATGGCCCTATGAAAAGTTATTTATCTTCACTTATAATAGGAGATACAAATTCCACTCTTAAGCAACAGCATTTGAAAATATCTAACAAATTATAAAATTGCCTATGCATTTACTCTTTTTCTTTAACTATTATATTCAGTTAGCCAACACAGAGTACATCATTAGTTTTTGATATAGTGTTCAATGATTCATTAGTTGTGTATAACACTCAGTGCTCATTGCAAGCATTTATTCTTTAACTGAGATATTTCCTTTCTAGGTATTTATCCCAAAGATACACATTCAATTACACAAAAATATATGTGTACAAATGTACCCACTGCAATGATGATTTTAACGGAAAATAAGTGACAACAAGTTAAGTTCCTAGATAAAAAATCATTTGAAAGCACCCTGGTTTAAGCATAAAATTTATATAGCTGTAAAAATAATAAGGAAGATCTGCATGAAATGAAATGGAGGGATTTCTAGGATTTATGAAGTTAAAAAGAAGTGCAATTGAATATATATTTATTTCTATATTTATTTACATAATGACATTTTAGTTAAAAACAAGGAAAATAAGAAAATATATAATATTTACTTATTTTTTTGCAAATGGAAACACAGGAAGGGCAAAGAAGAAACTAATGAATTCTGTTACTACATGAGTTGTGTGAAACTGGAGAACCAAGGATAAGAGAAAGAGAGTGACTTTATGTTTAGCTTATCTTTTCTGTAGCTTTGATTTGGAGAACCAAATTAATGTTTTATATATTCAAAAAACTTAAATCAATAAAAATGGAAAAATGGAAAAAAATGGAAACTGAATAAAAGAGAAACTCTGTCTGGAGAAAGAAAATCCCTTTCTGGAGAAATAAAAGAACTAAAATCTAACCAATTTGAAATCAAAATAGCTATTAATGAGGTGCAATAAAAAATGGAGGCTCTTATTGCTAGGATAATGAGGCAGAAGAGAGAATTAGTGTATAGAAGACCAAATGATGGAGTATAAAGAAGCTGAGGAAAAAAGAGACAAATAACTACTGGATGATGAAGGGAGAATTCAAGAGATAAGTGACACCATAGATGAAACAATATTACAATAATTTGGGCTCCAGAAGAAGAAGAAAGAGAGAGAGGGGAAGAAAGTGTACTGGAGTGAATTATAGTAGAGAATTTCCCTAATATGGCAAAGGGAACAAGCATCAAAATCCAGGAGGCACAGAGAACCCCCCTCAAAATCAATAAAAATAGGTCCACACCCCATCATCTCATAGTAAAACTTGTGAGTCTTAGAGACAAAGAGAAAATCCTAAAAGCAGCTCAGGATAAATCTGTAACATACAATGTTAGAAATATTAGACTGGTAGCATACTTATCCACAGAGACATGCCAGGCCAGAAAGAACAGGCATGATATATTCAGAGCATTAAATGAGAAAAATATACAGACAAGAATATTATATCCAGCTAGGCTATCATTAAAAATAGAAGGAGAAACAAAAAGCTTCCAGGACAAACAAAAACTAAAAGAATTTGCAAACACCAAACCAGCCCTACAGGAAATATAGAAAGGGGTCCTCTAAGCAAAGAGAGAGCCTAAAAGTAGTAGACCAGAAAGGAACAGAGACAACATACAGTAACAGTCCCCTTACAGGCAATACAATGGCATTACATTCATATCTCTCAATAGTTACCCTGAATGTAAATGGGCTAAATGCCCCAATCAAAAGACACAGTAGATGAGAATGGATTAAAAAAAATGGATAAAAAAAATGCCCATTGATATGCTGTCTACAAAAAACCTCTTTTTAGACCCAAAGGCACCTCCAGATTTAAAGTGAAGGAGGTGGAAAACAATTTACCATGCTAATGGACATCAAAAGAAAGCTGGAGTGGCAATCCTTATATCAGATAAATTAGATTTTAAGCCAAAGACTATAATAAGAGATGAGGAAGGACACTATATCATACTTAAAGGGTTTGTCCAACAAGAAGACCTAACAGTTTTAAATATCTATGCCCCTAACATGGGAGCAGCCAAGTATATAAACCAATTAATAGCAAAATCAAAGAAACTTATTGACAAAATACAATGATAGTAGGGGACATTAACACCCCCCTCACTGAAATGGATAGATCATCCAAGCCAAAGATCAACAAGGAAATAAAGGCCTTAAAGGACACACTGGACCAGATGGACATCACAGATATATCCAGAACATTCCATCTCAAAGCAATAGAATACACATTCTTCGCTAGTGCACACAGAACATGTTCCAGAATAAATCACATAATGGGTCACAAATCAGGTCTCAACCGGTACCAAAAGATTGGGATCATTCCCTGCATATTTTCAAACCACAATGCTCTCAAGCTAGAACTCAATCACAAGAGGAAAGTTGGAAACAACCCAAATACATGGAGGATAAAGAGCATCCTACTAAAGAATGAATGGGTCAACAAGGAAATTAAACAAGAATTTTAAAAATTCATGGAAACAAATGAAAATGAAAACATAACGGTTCAAAAATCTGTGGGACATAGCAAATGTGGTCCTGAAAGGAAAGTATATAAGAATACAAACCTTTCTTAAAAAACAAGAAAGGTCTCAAGTACACAACCTAACCCTACACCTAAAGGAGCTGGAGAAACAACAGCAAAGAAACCCCAAACCCAGCAGGAAAAGAGAAATAATAATCAGAGCAGAAATCAATGAAATAGAAACCAAAAGAATAGTAGAACAGATCAACAAAACTAGGAGCCGGTTTTCTGAAAGAATTAATAAGATCAATAAACCCCTGGCAAGAATTATCAAAAAGAAAAGAGAAAGGACCCAAATTAGTAAAATCAGGAATGAAAGAGGAGAGATCACAACTAACACCAAAGAAATACAAACAAGTATAAGAACATTTCATGAGCAACTATACAGCAACAAATTTGACAATCTGGAAGAAATGGATGCATTCCTAGAGACATATGAACTACAACAACTGAACCAGGGAGAAATAAAAAACCTGATTAGACACATAACCAGTAAGGAGATTGAAGCAGTCATCAAAAATCTCCCAACAGACAAGAGGCCACGGTCAGGCGACTTCCCAGAGGAATTCTACCAAACATTTAAAGAAGAATTAATACCTATTCTTCTGAAACTGCTCAAAAAAATAGAAATGGAAGGAAAACTTCCAAACTCATTTTACGAGGCCAACATTACCTAGATCCCAAAACCAGAAAAAGACCCCACCAAAAAAGGAGAATTACAGACCAATATCCTTGATGAACACAGATGCAAACATGGTAGGGTGTCCACTATCACCACTGCTATTCAACATAGTCCTAGCCTCAGCAATCAGAAAACAAAAAATTTTAAAGGCATCCAAATCAGCAATGAAGAATTCAAACTATCACTCTTTGCAGATGAGATGATACTTTACATGGAAAACACAAAAGACTCCACTCCAAAACTGCTAGAACTCTTACAGGAATTCAGCAAAGTGTCAGGATATAAAATCAATGCACAGAAATCAGTTGCACATCTATACACCAACAGCAAGACAGATGAAAGAGAAATTAAGGAGTTGATCCCATTCACAATTGCACCCAAAACCATAAGATACCTAGGAATAAACCTAACCAAAGAGACAAAGAATCTGCACTCAGAAAACTATAAAGTACACATTAAATAAATTGAGAAAGACACAAAGAAGTGGAAAAACATTCCATGCTCATAGATTATAAGAAAAAATAATGTGAAAATGTCTGCACTGCCTAAAGCAATGTACACATTTAATGCAATCCCTATCAAGATATCATCCATTTTTTTCAAAGAAATGGAACAAATAATCCTAAAATTTATATGGAACCAGAAAAGATCCTGAATAGCCAGAAGAATTGAAAAAGAAAGTCAATGTTGGTGGCATCATGATTCCAGACTTCAAGCTGTATTACAAAGCTGTAATCATCAAGACAGTATGGTACTGGCACAAAAACAGACACATAGATTAATGGAACAGAATAGAGAGCCCAGAAAAAGAGCCCATAGACCCTCAGCTCCATGGTCAACTAATCTTCCACAAGCAGGAAAAAATGTCCAATGGAAAAAAGACAGTCTTTTCAACAAATGGGGTTGGGAAAATTGGACAGTCACATGCAGAAGAATGAAACTGGACCATTTTATTACACCACACACAAAAAATAGACTCAAAATGGATAAAGACCTCAACATGAGACAGGAATCCATCAAAATCCTTGAGGAGAATACAGGCAGCCACCTCTTCGACCTCAGCTGCAACAACTTCCTCTTAGAAACATCGCCAAAGGCAAGGGAAGCAAGGGCAAAAATGAACTATTAGCACTTCATGAAGATCAAAAGATTATGAACAGCAAAGGCAACAGTCAATAAAACCAAAAGACAACTGACAGAATGAGAGAAGATATTCACAAATGACATTTCAGATACCTAGATGTCCATCAACAGATGAATGGAAAAAGAATTTGTGGTATATATACAGAATGGAATACTTTGCAGCCATCAAAAGAAATGAAATCTTGCCATTTGCAACGATGTGGATGAAACCAGAGGGTATTATGCTGATCGAAATAATCAATCAGAGAAAGACAATTATCATATGATCTTCCTGATATTGGGAATTTGAGAGGTAGAATAGGGGGCTTAGTGGGTAGGGAAGGAAAAAATGAAACAAAATGGGCTCAGAGGCAGACAAACCATAAGTGACTCTTAATCTCACAAAACAAACTGAGGGATGCTGGGAGGTGGGGGGTGGAGAGGATGGTTGGGTTTTGTACATTGGGGAGGGTATATGATATGGTGAGTGCAGTGAAGTGTATAAGCCTGACAATTCACAAACATGTACCCCTGGGGCAAATGATACATTATACGTTAATAAAAATAATTAATTAAAAAAAAAACCTACAAACCCATCTAAAACTCTCTGGTATGTTTGACTTTTGAATTGGTAATTGTGTAACCATTCTGTAACTATTTTGTAGGAGAGCAAATGAGCAAATTTAGGTAAACTGTTGGGAGTCTGGTTCCTCTTGCTCAAGAAATGATGTATAACATGGACTTGAGAGCTATAGAGGAAACTTTTGCATTGGGTTGAAATTCTTTTCTTTGCCCACCTAAAGGGCACAGGAGCAATAACAACCAAGGAACAACAACCACAACCAGTATCCAGGTATGTGTCTGTAAAATATTTTTTTTCCAATATAATTAACACAAGTCTCCTTGGAATCTTGTAAAGATTAGTGACTCCAGGGCTAGAGCAAGAAATATATACCATGAGCCTTAAAAGTCTTGAATCAAAACCAAGGAAATACTTTAAAAAATGATGGGATCATGTAAAAGGAACATGGGGATAGTACAGAAGGAGCTATTACTACTGTCTAATCCAACATTATTTGGACATCGACATGAATAATGAAAGTATTAGATTTTGACCTATTGAATAAATTTTTAATCCACTAATCAGTATGGATAAACATAGATATAGCTAACTGAATACAGATGATAGATAGACATAGAAAAATCAAAGAAAAGAAAAGCTCTTTTTAAACAATAGAACACTAAATCATAATTATGGAATAACAGATTGAGAAAAATTATGATTTCATAACTTCACAGTAGTAATTCAGGTAGGATTTATCAATGGAGATCAAGATCATTGGGTAAATGAAAAACTGTCTAAAAAATTCTTGCCACATATTACTTACAAAAGAAGGAAAGCTAATTCTATAGTGGAAAATCCAGTGGACAGCAATTTAGTCAGATGACCAAACTTTATCCACCACAGTAGGCTAAGAATAATAATTAAAATAATTACATAAGCAGGAAACAAATGCCCTTGCTGTTAAGACATTTATGCTAAGGATTTAGGGATAAAAGTATAAAATGTTAATTTGTAAAATCTGAATGCAGGGTATATGAGTGGTCTTTGTAATTCTCTTGCAAATTTCCTATGAATTTGAAATTACTTAAAAATAAGAGTTGAGGGGCACCTAGGTGGCTCAGTGGGTTAAGCATCTGCCTTCCGCTCAGGTCCTGATCTCAGGGTCCTGGGATCAAGCCCCACATGAGGCTTTCTGCTCAGCAGGGAGCCTGCTTTCCTCTCTCTGTCTGCCTCTCTGCCTACTTGTGATCTCTGTCTGTCAAATGAATAAATAAAATCTTTAAAAAAAAAAGAGTTGAAAAAAATGAGTTGACAAAATCTAAGTTGAAAATTCAGAAATGCAGAGCAGGATTTTCTGCCCACTATTGCTGCTGAAGAGAAAAATACCACCTTAGGAGTCTCTTTCAGATAAAATACTTTTTCATTTCTTTAGAACAACAACAAACACTTTTTGAAAGGTAGATTTTCTTTAAAGCATTTCCTAGTATATGCTGTAAATAATATGTTAAAGTGAAAAAAAATGCTAATCACAGATTAATCAAATATAAATAGATACATCTAACAGTCTAAGCTTATACTGTCTTATTCAGACTTGTTTGCCTAAAATTTTATTGCTTTTAAAAACAATAAACTTATATAATAAATGTTGTTTTTATGCTACATTTTCGACAGAATGCTATTCAAACTATAACAATTCAAACTATTCAAACTATAATAATTTCTAAAATGTATGAGTCCATAATAACAAATTTTTCTTACATATACAAAACGTATGTTTTATATTAAAGATGTACAGAGACATTTTGAAGCAATTATGGTCATTAACAGGAAGCTTAATGAGAGTGTCTAGTGTGGTCAGTTTTGATCAGAGTCATGATTAAGTAAATGAAGCATAAATGTGAATAATCAAACATAGATGTGAAGCTCTCTCATTGTGTGCAAAGCCTATATATATTTAAGAAAATTATTCATTTTCTTCTCTCAAAAACAGAATCCCATTTACTAGAAATAAAATTATTTTAGGTAAGAATGAAGAAGTTTTTAACATAATCAAATTCAATACTACCATTTCAACCAGGATTACTATTAAAATATACAACCAGGATAGTATCACATATAGGAAAGGCTATTTGATAATGAACAGGAAAAACTAATTTCCACATTCTGCTTTCAGTACACTTGAACCTTTAACTTGAATGTTCTGCCATGCACCTAGAGGAGGGCGCTGGATAGCTTGAGCTGTTTGCCTTTGTGCTTTTGCAAACTGGACAGCGCGGCTCTCCTTCAGCACTAGATTTCAGAGGAGATGAGATAGGCTGGGACAACAGTGGAGAGCCTGCTGAAAATATTGACCTAGGGTGGATAGATCTAACTATTGTCTGTTCTAAAGCTCTAGCAACAGGAAAGATTTCCTAGCTGGGGTTGCACATTATTATCAGGCCCATTGGAGTACAAGGAAACATGAGGGCTTAGGCATTAGATGTCTTCCTCCCAGGAACAAACACAGACTGACAACCAAAGGCTTCCTTGATAGTATTTGTATCAGATCTTTTATTCTGAGATTCCACATAAATGATTCTCCATTACCAGACCACCGTACTCAGATCTACCAATTTACTTATTAAAACTCATTTTCCTGCTTCCCATCTCCACCTATGAAAATAAAATATCTTAAAAGGGGGTCCTAAAAAACTGAAAACTTTCTTTTCTTTTTTTTTTAAAGATTCTATTTACTTATTTGAGAGAGAGACAAAGAGTTGGTGAGAGAGAGCATGAGCAGGGAGGAGAGGAAATAGCAGACTCCCCACTGAACAGGTACTCACACCCCCACCCCAACCCCAGGGCTCTATCACAGGACCCTGGGATCATGCCCAATGGACTGAGCCACCCAAGCACCCCAAAACTGAACATTTTCAAGAAACCCAGGTGACACACACACACTAAAATTTGGAAATCACAGAACTATTTTGTACTGCCGCAGGGGAGTCTTTCCTTGGGAGCTTATTTACAGTATTTTCCTAAGAGTAGCTAAATCCCTTTTTAAAAAACCACATACATATCTGCTAACAAATTACCACCTTCACTCTGAATGAGAAGAAAAAAATGTTTAAATAAAATAATTCAATGTGAATAGAAATTATGTTTTAAGAATAAGAATTTGAAAGCAAATGAGACAAAAGCAATGAAAAAAGGAAGAGTAAGAACATGTCTATTTACTAAAGTGCTTCATTACATTAAAGTTTCTAAGTACAAGACAATGGAAATAAAAGAGTAATTCTATAACTAATTGTATATGCTAGTAGTAGCTTAAAAAGAAATATATTATTTCATGAAATTGCTTACCCTCATGTTGCCTTTTCCAATTCTTTTAATTAGCACTTACAGTATGCTAAACTTATTGTAAAGCACAAATAAAGACTCCAGATGTGACTGTGATTTAGCTTGATGAAAGAAATCACGAGACACTGATGATCAACACTAATTTCTTACATTCTGCTCAAATCTTGGCAGTAACATGAGTAAATCCCACACAATGTTGTTGTACCACATTAATTATTTTCTGTTACTTTGCTCAAATGTGCCACACATTTGAAATTAATATATCTCTTCAGATAACAACAAATACAGAACTCTGCCAAATATATGTATAGAATTTTTTTCTAAATCTAGAATAAATTGCTAAAGGCAACTGATATCTTTTATAACCTGAGAACAATACACATAATACTTTTAAAAAAAAATTTTTGTCCAGTTCATTATTGTTGTAACTTAAGATAAGCATTACAAGTCAACAGGAAAAGCCACAAATATTTTCAATATTAAGAAATGTTCTTACTCCTTGAATTTAATGTTATCATTAAATATCTCAAATAATGTTTTATATTATGGGATCTTAATCTGTTGCTATAACATTGTGTATCACATACAGTAGACAATAAATCTAGTGAGAGAGGAGGTACATGAAAGTGAATATGTTAGCTTAGCTATATTTGAGTTAAACTTGGTCTTGTCACTTAACAGTTCTGAAATCTTCGACAACAGCTTTGGTATTTTAAATCAAAATATTAGTGCCTAATCCACAATGTGTTTATGATATCTAAAATATACAATACACATGAACTGTTGTTCTGAGTTCTCCATGCTTAATAAGCTGCCAATTAATTCCTACAAATGCAGTAAAGGTGGTTGATAATAGAATGATAAAAGCCTTTATTATTTTCCTGTTTGTTTTTACCATAATGTCTAGAAGGCACTAAAAATTTCTTGCTAAAATGATTTTAAAAAGTAGGGTAAGGCATTAGAGAATAAAGAGTTCCTATATAATTGGTTGATGATGAAGTCTATGGATATCTTGGACATTAACAAAAATATAGTCTGTTTCAAAAGTTCTGATGATTCTGTTAACACATTAGCTGGCAAGATATTGTCATGTTGAAAACAAATCATATGTAGTATCTTGTGCATTACTCCACAGCAATGCAGAATGAGAGTTACAAAAAGATTTTAGTACATCTTTGAAGAATTTTAAAGATTTGTTTATTTTAGAGACAGAGAAAGAGATGGGGGGAGGGGCAAAGGGAGAGAATCTCAAGCAGATACCGGGCTGAGTGGGAGCCTGATGCAGGGGTCCATCCCACAACCCATGAGCTCATGAGTTGAGCCGAAACCAAGAGTCAGATACTTAACAGACTGAGCCACACAGGCACCTCCCTCTTTGAAGAATTTTACTCATATGTGGAACATAAGGAATAGAGTAGAGGACCACAGGGGGAGGGAGGGAAAACTGAATGGGAATAAATCAGAGAGGGAGACAAACCATGAGAGACTCTGGACTCTGGAAAACAAACTGAGGGTTACAGAAAGGAGGGGGGTAGGGGGATGGGGTAACAGGGTGATGGGTAAGAAGGGCACATGTGGTGATGAGCACTGGGTGTTATACACAGCTAATGAATCATTGAACACTACATCAAAAACTAATGATGTACTATATGTTGGCTAACTGAACATAATAAAAAAAAGTAATAAAGTATAAAAACAAAACAAACAAACAAAAAACCAGAGGACCCCAAATCCAAAAAATAAAAAATAAGAGAATTTAAAATAAAGTATTTCATACGCAGGTAATGGTATCCTGACAACAAAGGATAAGGCTATGGAAAATTTGAATCCCTCATTTTTAGAGTCTTTCAGAGTCAGAGAAGCATCAGATACTTACTAGCATTGGCTGCTGTAACACATAAACCCGAGTCTCCATTTTTTCACATGTATGATTATATTTTGTGCTCTATTAAAGTCCAACCTATGGTGTTGGAGTAGGGGTTCCACACAGTTATTTAGTAATAGAGGCTGATCAAGGCTCCGCCATTGTCAGCAGGTGATTCACAAGGTTACTCTGTCAGCAACCCTTGGCACGATCTAGTCCAGAGCCTCAGCGAGCTTAAGAGTGAAATGTACTTCAGCCTGCTCTCTACCCACTAGCATTTGCATCACTTGCCTCAGGGCTTTTCTTGATACTAGGAACTCACTTTGCCGTGGATACTGCAGGCTGGCAGTGCTGCTCCGTAATGCCTGTCCTCAATAACAGCCCTCAACCAATAATTGATGGGAACTGGTGGGAAAATACCACATTTCTTTTGTTCCTTTTGGAGAGAGAATTTGAGGTGCATGTGCTCTACTGACCCTTCAAGTTCCACAATGGCTTATATGTTCCAGTGGCTTCCATGGTTAACTGGCTTGATGACATGCCCTTATTGCTTGCCTTCCCTTTCCTGATCCCATGAGCATGAAGAGAAAATATAAAAGAGTACATACTCAATTGTTAATATAGATTGCTTGATGGAGAAGGAGGCTTACATGGGATTGAGGGATCGTATAAGAAAGTACTTCTAGGTAAAACAATTTTTTAAAAAATCAAAATTAAGCATGTACATGATCACATACAAATCTACTGAAGTTAATAAGTAAACGATCCCTTAAAGTTGATACATAGTACAGTAAAATTTACAGCATTAAGCCTATTCCATTTGGTTGTATAGAAAGTTAATCATGTTGTAACCTTAGGTTTGTATAAATGTATACATACACATATACACACTCTCTTATTAGAACATGTAAAATCTAGATGAAAAGCATTGTCTTAACTCTCTAAAAACCACATTTAATATATCTAAGGTATATGGATTTTGTCTTAGAGAGATTTTTATAACCCATCCTGAAAACAAGATGCAAAACAGATTCTTTTTCATACTGTCCAAAAAATGTATCAATACAAGCATCACTAGATCAAGAAGTTATATTATTTTCAAGTGATAAGTAAAATAAGAACACAGAAGATTTCAAAATGTACACGATGGTAAGAAAATATATTTATAAATATATTTGCTAAAGACAATCATTTATCTAAAGCATAAGTTTGTCAAAGTCAGTTAGGAATTTTGGGAATTTGCTTCCTATTATGCATACCTTAAAATCAAATTAAATGAACATCTTATTTTTTGATTAGTGTAGAAGTAATTAGGAGAAAAAATGTGTACACTGAAATGCCAAATAGATTTATTATTATTATTACTTTACTACCAGAAGCTAACACATACACATAACTTACTCTATTATTTCTATATTTTACAAAACAAGATGAAAATTAATCTAATTGATTCCTATATTATGTATGAGTGCTTGAGTGCACAACATAAAAATAAGCCATTCCTGCCTATGCATCTATCTTTCATTTTAAAAAGATGTATACTATATTTTATCTATTAAACCATTTTTCCAATGCATGTCTTTACACACACAGTTTTATATAAATTAAAATTTTATAGAAAAAGCAAAGGCATATGTCACCGAAGGAACACTTAATAATTTTGAGATTAAATTGTTTTTGCATGTGTACATGTATTTTTACATATTATTTTTAAGTACTTCCCATTTCTCTCTTAAAGTACTTTTTAAATGTATTTTCATGTAATTTACCATACTGTACTTTTCTTATCACTTTCTATATCTGTCTTTCTTACTAAGCTCTGATTTTGAGGATGCTGATCATATCATCTTCTAATAGAGTAGAGGAAGTAAATATGTCTTCTTGATTTTGAAAATTGGAATTGCACTTTAGAGAAGCTTACACTAAATAGTACTTCATTCATCATTTATTCATCCACTTATAAAATTGTATTTGCACTAACTACCTGCACACCCCTGTGCTAAGAAAACCATAAAACACTGTAAGACATAGACCAAAAACTCTATTCTAAAGTATGAAGGAGTCAATAAATGATACTGAGCAGTGGAAAGATATGTATGATCTGTTTTTATATAGAATATTCTGGGGGCAGTAAGTAATAAGGACTGGATAAAAACTGGACTAGAAAACTAAAGAGAAACAGTGAAGCAAAACATACCATAATGCTCAAGATGAAGGGATTTTAGGCATTAATGTTATAAATATTTGATAACAAATATTCTGAAACTCTTCTACTGTAGTTGATCCACACTGATGGTTCCCAATGAATGAGACTTTCTAGTATTCAAAGATCATGTAGTCTCTTCTCATTGAATCCGGCACACCCTGTTTACTATTGTTGATCAATAAAGTGTAGCTGAAGTGATAGATGGTAAGTTCCATAGTCCTTAAGACATCTGAAGTGTCCACTTTCACCTTTTTGAAACATTCCCTCTTAAAAACCAATCACCACACTGTCTGATATCCAAGCCACATGGAGAGGTCACTTTGAGGAAATTGTGTTGTTCTCATCAACATCCATGAAAGAGCTCCCAGCCAGCATTAACTAGAACCACATGAATTAAATGTCTTGAACATTCCAAACCAGTATAGACTCCAGATGCCTGTGGCACCTGATGACAATGACATGAAGCAAAAGAACCATCCAGCTGAGCTGCAATCAACAACAGAATCATGAGAGATTTAAAAAAAATCATAATTGTTTAATCCAGAAAGTTTTAAAATGGATTTGTCATGCAGCATAGATAACCTCAACAGATATTGGTACCAGAGCAGTTGTGACCAAAAAACTGAAACGTGAGTCAGCTTTGGGACCAGCTGCCAGGTGCAAGCTAGAAGGGCCCTGAGGAGAATATTAGTAAAGACTGAAAGGGAAATGAGGGAATTTTTATTGGAAGCTAGAGAAAAAGGTGCCCCATATTGGGAATTTTGGCAGCACTCTTTCCTGCAGAAAATATGGATAATAGAAATATGTATCAATTGAACTTGTAGATCTAACTAAAAACCATGGTTTCTATCTTTAAGAGAGAAGCAGTGCCTAGTGGGCCTCTTTGGGTTTTGGAAATAATATATACTTCATTTGGGTTTGCAATTTCAGTTGATTTACCTAATTAGCTTAGAGTATGCCAGTTTTGAGCAAGATGCAGAGAAGATGTTGTAAAGTAAGTCAAGGTTATTGTGCAGATTGCTAGGCCACTTGTCCATATGACCCAACAGATTTAATGGTACTTGAAGTTAGGGATGAAGTCTGGAATGTTTGGCAGGCTCCTGTGAATAAATCACAGTGTACACTTTCATAATTTTGGAGCAAAGCTATGCCATCCTCTAGATAACTATTCTCCAGAGGAGAAACAATTTCATGCTTGCTTGGGGCCCTATAAGAGACAAAACATTTGACCTTTGTCCACCAATTCCATATGCTCATCATTAATTGGGTGTTTTATGATCCATCAAGCCTCAACCTAGGTGTGCACAATAGCACTCAAATTTCAAATGGAGGTGGTATAAACAAATAAGGCTCAAGTGATTACTGAAAACAGAAATAAATCACAGGAGAAAGTGTTGTTTCCATGACTTCTCCTACCAGTATATTTTCTCCCTTTTCTCAACTAACACCTATGGCCCATAAGCATTCCTTACACTCATTTTTTGGCAGACAAAACCTTTGGCCTGACTTTCAAATAAGTCTACCAATAATAGACATCTGCAGCATTATCACCTTACTCAAGAGTAGCCTAAAACAAAATTTTTGGACAAAATCCTCTTACTAAGCAGTGTGTCTTGTTAATTTGGTCCAAAAGTAGAAATGACCAGAATTTTAGGTCTGCATCAACTCGTAGGCAGTGGCTAACAGTTTGGCTTCAGATGAGGAACTTCAAAGAAATATGACTGGCAAATTGTTGATAAGGAGGATAGGAAAGATAGATAGATAGATAGATAGATAGATAGATATAGATATCACAGGTATTTCTAATAAAGATATTCATGCCCTATGCCAAAGCTAAGAAAAGAATAGAAGCAGATGAAAATCTTAATAATCAGCTAAACAAGAAAATGATTTTTTGAGTGTTTAGCCAGCCTCTTTCCAAGCCATCCTTCTTCTTGTCTGATGGGCTCATGAATAAGGTAGTCTTGGGCAGAGATGGAGGTTATGTATGGGTTCAGCAACAAGGACTTCCATTCAGCAAGAATCATCTGGTTACAGCCACTGCTGTGTCAAACCTGCCAACAGCAGAGACTAACACTGATGTGACAATATACCCCCATTCCTTCAAAGGACCTTCTGATCATAGTGGGTCAATTCTATAATGGAAGGTGGAATGCTATGTTCTCATTGGAATAGAGATCTACTTTGGATACACACAGCATTCTTATTCTCTTGTTGGTATGAGTTTGCCACATTCATAAAAAAGCTTTAAAATCTCAACTTAACTTGCTTCTTGTACCTGTAATCTTTACTATTTAAACAAACATTAATTATAGACTAGCTTTACATTTATAGAAAATTGCAAGGATAATACAAAGAGTTGTCTTTTATACCATGTCTGGTTTCCCCTTTGTTAATATCTTACATTGGTATGGTGTATTTGTCATGCAAATGAATAATACTGGATACCTGATTTTAATGAAATCTAGTTTATTCATATGTCCTTAATTTTTACTTAATAACTGTTTTCTGGGATCCCATCCAATCTACCACATTATATATAGCCATCATGACTCCTGGCAGTCACAGTTTTGACGACTTTCCTTGTTTTTGATGACATTGACCATTTTGAGTAGTGCTGGTAATGTAATTTTTAGGCTGTCCTTCCATATGGGTTTGTCTAATGTTTTTCTTATGATTATATTGGGTGTAAAGTGACTAATGATAACTTTTATGACCTGATGAATTTTATGTTCATCAGGTCATTCTACAGTCAAGTAGTTCATTTTCCTCTCTTTTCCTACGGGTATTAGAAACCAAGCTCTGGTGTGTTGATTGCTTTTCTCTATCTCTGTGCAATCATATATGTTCATCTCAATCTAGAATTAAATCTGAATGAATTCCTATTGAAGTATCCAACCCTAATCTAGTACCACATGGCTCTTCCTAGCCTTCCTACATTGTTTATTTATTATTTCCCATGTCACCAGAGAGAAACCTAGCTCTCACCATTTACCATCGATTTACTTAACTTTTTAAAAATCTCAGTATAAATGTAACATGTAAACCCATACCCCCATGAGAAATAACTTTATAACTAGAGTACAGTGTTAATGTACAGTTCTTTTTGTCCTTAAAGTATTCACTTATTTCCATGCTTACTTAGATAAAAATCTTTTCCCCAACCCTGTTGAGAGAGGTTATGCCATACATTTTTAACACGGTTAAATTCTTTTATTCCATCCTGAAGTCTCCCAATTCCCTAATTAATTTTGTTTTTTTTCACATATATTAAGTTTTGTTATTTGTACTGAAAATTTCTATGAGTTTTAACAAAAGCAAAGTATCATGTAATCACTACTACAGTATCAGAGTAACTTTGCCATACTAACAGTTAGTCCCCTTGGGTTTCACCCATTGAAACTTCATCTATTCAAACCCTCACCAAGCTCCTGGCAACAACTGATCTGTGTTGTTTTTTCAGGAATGTCATATAAATAGAACCATGGAGTGTGCAGTTATTTCAGACAGACTTGTTTCACTTAGCAATATGCACTTAAGGTTCATCCATGTTGATGTATGTGATAATAGTTCATTAATGTTTATCTTTGAATGGTATTCCATATAGACATAACATCATCTATGTATTCATCCTACTGAAGGATATCTTGGTTGGTTTGGCTTTTGTCAATTAAGAATGGAACTAACATAAACTTTCATATGCCGGTTTTCAGATCAGTTGGGCAAATATATAGGCATACAGTTGCTGGTTCCTACAGTAATATAGTGTCTAACCTTGTAAGAAACTGGCAAACTTTCTTCCAGAGTGACTATAAATTGTTCATTCCCACCATCAGTGAATAATTCCTTGTATTTCTTATCTTTGTGATTATATTTGCATTAAAAAATATGCTAGCCATTCTTACAGACATGCAGTAATATCTGACTTTTGTTTAAATTTGCATTTCCCTGACAAATATCATTCAGAACTTTTTCATATGCTTATTTGCCATTGTTATATCTTCATGAGTGAGTTGTTGTTCAGGTGATTTGTCCCTATTTTAGTTGGGCTTTTGTTTCTTATTGTTGAGATTTAACAGCTATTTGTGTATTTTTAGTACAAGTCCTTTAAGAGACACAAACTTTGTAAATATCTTTTCCCAGTTTATGATGTACATTTTATTCTCTTAACAGTACCTTTAACACAACAAAAGTTTTTAATATTAATAAAGTACAACTTATGAGTTTTATCAATTGCTTTCATTTGTCATTGTATCTAAAAACTCATCACCAGAGGTTTACACAAATTTCTCATGTCTTATTCTAGAAGTTTTAGAGATTTACATTTTAATTAGATCTCTAAATAAAAACTTGAAGCATTAAAAAAATAATTTAACCATTAAAAAAACTTAAAATAATTTAGATCTCTACTCCATTTTGAGTTAACATTTTTCTAGGTTGTAAAGTCTGTTTAAGCTCTTTTTTTTCCTTTTGCATATGGACATTCAATTGTTTCAGCACAACGTAGAAAAGATCAACCTTTCTCTATTGAATTGCTCTTGTAAAAATCAGTTCACTATATTTTTATGAGTCTATTTCTGAATTTTCTGTTGGTCAAGGTACCTATTATCTTACCAATATGAAATAGTCTTGATTATTATAGCTTTAAAGTAGGAAGTCCAATAATGTGAGTCATTTTTTCAAAATTATGTTGGGTGTTCTAGATCTTTTGCTTTATCATATAAATTTCAGAATCAATTTGGCAACATTTATAAAAAGCTTACTTGAAAAAAGCTCTTACTTTATGTAGATCAAAGTTTCTGATATAAATCATTTCTCTCTCACCTAAAAAGCTTCCTTTAACATTTTTTATCTTTTATAATAAATCCATTCAGTTTTTGTTTCTCTGAAAAGCTATTTATTTCTCCTTCATTTCTGAAGAATTATTTCACTAGATATAGACTTATTGGTGCCCATTTCTTTTCCTTAACACAAATATTTTATTCCATTCTTTTCTTACTTGCATGGGATTTGATTAGAAAGCCACTGTAATTCTTATCCTGGTTTCTTTATAGCTAATGTTTTTTTTCTTCATTGAGTTTCCTTCAACAAGATTTTCGGTCTTTGATTTTGTACAGTTTGACTACGATGTGCCTAGGATTGTGCATGTGGGTTGTATATTTCGTTTTGTTCTGTTTCTATATTTCTCCTGCTTACTTTCTCTTAGCTTCTGAGATATGATTTTGGTTCCTGTCACTAATTTTGGAAACATTTCAGCCATTATTACTTCAAATATTCCTTCTGTACCATTCTCTGTTTCTTCTATTATTCCAATTATGAACATATTACACTTTTTGATATTATCCCAAAGTTCTTGAACATTTTTTAAATTCATATTTTACTCTTCATTTCAGCTGGGGAGTTTTCTATTGACAGATCTTCAAGTTCCCTGATACATGCCTTAGTTGATGAGCACTCTGAAGGGATTACTCATTTCTGTTCTGTGTTATTGATTTCTAGCATTTCATTTTGATTCTTCCTTAGAGTTCTCATCTCTTTAATGTCATTCATTACCTAGCCATTCTTGCACATTGTCCACTTTTTCCATTAGACCCATGATACATAAATAGTTATTTTGTTTTGTTTTACTATTTACAGTATTTATTTATTTATTCATTCATTCATTTTAGAGAGAGAAAGAGAGAGAACATGACTGGGGCAGGGAGGAGTAGAGGGAGAGAATCTCAAGCAGATTCCCTGCTGAATGGGGAGCCTGACACCGGGCTTGATCTTACAAGTCTGAGATCATGAAATGAGCCAAAATCAAGAGTTGGACACTTAAAGGATTGAGTCACCCAGGAGCACTGAATAAACAGTTCTTATTTTAAATTCCTGGACTGACAATTCCAATGTATATGTCACATCTGAGTCTTGTTCTGTTTGCTCTGTCTCTTCAACATATTTTTTCCTACCTTTTGGCATGCCATTGTAATTCTTTAATTAAAAGCATAACGTGTTACAGAAGGTAATAGACACTAAGGTAAATGGGCCCTTAGAGTGAGGATTTATGATAATCTGACTAGAATTTGGGATATGTTTAACATTTATTATAGGTATAGGTACCAAAGGCTTCAAATTTGTTTACACTCCTTGTTTTTGTCTCACTTGTAGGCTTTCAGATTCCTGTATGTATTGCTACACAGTCTATGTGATGTAAATCTTTATATGTAATCACTGTTTTTATACTGGAGGTTTATGGTGTAGGATTAACATACAGAGGAGAGACAATTTGTAATTTGGGGATTAAACCTCAGCCTTTTTATAAGCCTGTATTTGGTATTTGGCCTTCATAAGTTTCTGTTTCTTCTGCAGGGATGTAGCCCTGGTTGGGTACTGGATTCTAGATTATGAAAGATCTTCCTCAAGATACTAATCTATTGCTTTCTTGCCTAATGTGTTAATTATGAGAAATTTGTAGTCAAACTAAATTTCATTTTTAGGTGACACTGTATTTTTATTTTCAGTTCTCTGGAAACTTTTTGGGGGATATTTTCTTCACTTTAAATTTCTAAACGTTCAACATAGTCTAGATTTGTTCCTTTTTATTAACTCAACATATGGTAGATCTTTCCATTTGGAAAATTTTCAGGTTGTTTTTTTTTTCCTGTTTTAGGAAATACTTTTCACAGATCTTTATTACTCCTCTCTCTTCCTTCTATTTTCTGGAGATCCATGAAGTACAGGCTGCTAATTGGAAAGGTTTTGTTTGTCTCCCCCCCGCCCGATTCTTCATTTATACTCAAGCAATACAATGACATTTTATGGTCCTTTGATGATATGGATAAATATTCAGCTGAACTTTTTCTTAGTTTGTGGTTGGATAGTTGATATCCTAGTTTCTGAAATAGGAAGATATTATGTCTGTGAACTAGAGAAAGAAAGGGTAAGTAAGTCTTTAGTCTATTCCTGTTGTTTATCCCCGTCCTCAGCTGTCATGCAGCTATTCTGGTTTGGGTGCACTGTATGCATATTTCACAACTTTGAGTTAAAATAATATGCAAATGCCTAAATATTGAAGCTAATATAAATTTTTAAAGTTCACATTTCCATTTTTACCCATATTATTCAATGCTTTTCATTATTTTTAATATATACATTAGCATATATTTTAATAAGAATGGAAGAAATATATCGGGCATTGTAACATGCCAAATTAAAACTTAAATTGACCATTTTTCTATTAAGAATTATTAACAAGAAAAGTCTTAATTTTTGTTCTACAAACAGGTTGATTTGTTTCACAAGCACTGTTCTGATCCATGGGGAAAAATGAAAGGATTCTGACAAAAGCAAAATATATGGAGAGCACTGGCATTGCTAAACATACTTTCAATTTTGTATATACTTAATCAGAAATATTACCATAGAAAGACAACATTATTTCATGAATGAAAGCTAAAGATCTATAGCATTTAGAGAATTGTAGCCATCACTCTCAAAACAATCAAACTTCAGATTAAACCTTTGCTGGCATACTGGCAAGGAAAGCATTGCTGTGAAACTGCTGCTTGTAATAGAGACAGTTGTTAAAAGGGAAAAGGTCAAGATGTCAAGAATAAGTTAAATGACATGGCAATATTTAGAGACCTCTGAAATAAAGACTATTAAAGAAATAAACATCTTGTGGATCCATTTACCTCAAAAAAGCTTAAAAGAGAATTTTAGCATGTTTTTATTGAGAGGTTCACTTAATATTATTCTTGGGCTTTTTTCCCAAGGAAATATCAAATGTCTTTATAAAGAAGCCTATTGCTCATTTCTGAAGTGCAAATAATGTCAAGATTTACATGGATAATCTTTACAATATCAAGATATATCTGGCTATAATTTTTTCATATGTCATATGGTTTCCCTTTCAGAAATTATGACTTTTCCTTTCCCTTTTCCATTTCCCTTATTCTCTCTATATATGGTTTGTCTCTCTATTTACTCCTAATTTCTTCTTCACAATTTTTTTAGGGAGAGGGAGACAAAAAGAGAAAGAGAGGTGAGGGGGAGGGCACAAGGGAAAGGGAGAAAGAGAATCTTAAGCAGGCTCTATACCTAGGACAGAGCTGAACACTGGACCAATCTCATGATCCTGAGATCATGACCTGAGCTGGAATCAAGAGTAGGACATTTAACCCACTGAGCCACCCAAGCACCCCTCCTCCACAAATTTTAATACTCCTACAGATACCTCAACTTCCTTCATACATTAGATCTACTACTAACAACTCAGTGTTGTGACACATCCTTATTTACATGAGAAAATCTGACTACTCTATATTAGTTTCTCATTGCATTATTCTACATCATTTTCTCATTAGCCCATGGCCCCAAATAGGCCACATATTATATACCCTAGAGTAGGGTGGCCTCTCCAAATATATATACCAGGAGCATACTAGTTAACTACCTACACAGAGGCATTGTGATCAATGTACCATTAGAAGATGTAAGTAAAGTCATTATCATGAATAACTAATTTTGTATGGAAATAATTATTTCCTTTTCAGTTATTTAAAAATGAGTATTACAATTAGCATTCACAATACTAGTGTTGGATACAATAACATTAATTTATAAAGACATGGTTTTGTTCCTTTCTGAATCTTCAAAATTTTGGGAAAAGCTATTGAGCAGCGGCTACCTGTATCATGACAGTTCAAATTTAAAAAGAACACATAATTCAATAATTTGAGAAGGAAGAAAGATTAGAATAAGTGAGAGAGCTACAACCCTTCTTTTAACAAACCTGGTCTATTCTTTTTCTCTGATCTGTTTGATAAGCCTAATAAGTCAAGTAAGCAAATTTTGGCATCAATTAGACAAATTAGTCATAAAATCAATTGTTTTAGGCCAGGCAGGACCCAGAACTCTGGAATCCTATCAGCTTCCAGGAATAGTTGTGAGTTCTGTATACTTGTCACTAGCAAAAAATGGAGATAAGGAATATTCAGTCAATTATTTGAAAACAGATAACCTTGTATTTCATTAAAATAGACATAAACTTTCTGGAAAACTAGTTTGACACATTATTTATTTATTTTTAACAGCTTTAGTGAGATATTCATTTAACATACAATTCATCTATTTAAAATGAAAAATTCAGTGTCTTTACTGCATTCATAAATAGGTGCAATCATCACCAGTAAATTTTAAAACTTTTTCATAATCTCAAAATGGAAGCCCATACTTCATAGCTATTCTCCCTTATCCCCATAACCCAGGCAGCTCTAAGCAATCACTAATTTTTCTCTCTCTATATAAAATGTATGTATTTTTATTTCTATATATATAATATAAATATATATTTTCCATATGTAAATGTGTTTCTATATATATTCCCATATATAATATATACATTTCCATGCATACTATATATATTTCTATGCTCTGGATATTTATTTGAATGAAATCATAAAAGTACATGTGTGTGACTAGTTTCTTTCATTTAGCATAAATTTTTTTCAAAATTCATCCATGTTTTAATGTGTATCAGAAGTTCATTCTCACTATGGACAAATTATACTCCCTTGTAGGGAATATTTTCTTTATCCATTAACCAGTTGATGGGCATTTGGGCTGTTTCCGACTTCTAGCTATTATGAATAATGCTGCTACTAACATTCATGTGCAATTTTTTGTTCATTCTGCCAAACTGTTTTTGAAAGCAGCTGTGCAATTTTAGATTCTCACCAGCAAAGACTGAGGGTTCTGATTTTCCACATCCTTGCAACAATGATTATATCCATCTATTTTTAAAATGTTTTATGTCAGCTTAATTTCCTCAAAGATACAGAGTAATAAAAACTTGGGTAACAAAGAAGGTTGGGCAGAATATCATTGTAAGTGCTTTTAATCAAATATTTTAAATGACACATAATTAATCTACTCTTTTAAAGCAAATGGACCACCCTTTAGGTGATTTACCTAAGAACAGAAGCCAGATTAAGTAGCAGAGCCAAATAGCCTAGAGCAATGACATATGCCACTATGGTCCAATCTATATTTGACACCAAAACACGTCCAACTCATATTACAACAAAATGCCAAGTTGAAAAACACTGTGTACAGCATGATCCCCATTTCGTAAAATATTCATACCTGTTTATCTATACGGTGCAGGGAGGAGTCATTTTGGAAATGGAGGCTTATTGCCAATATGGGAAAGTGTAGATTTATTTTCTGTTTATTCTTTTAACAATAACATTGTTTTTTTAAGTATGGTTAACATACAACGTTAGTTTAATTTCAGATGTGCAAAATAATGACGTGATGTTCTATACATTATGCAATGCTCACCACAGTAAGTATAGTTACCATGGAAAGGATATTTGAAAATGATCTATCTGATAGGAGTTAATATCAAAATATATAAATAACTCACACAACTCCACACCAAAAAAAAAAAAAATCTTATTAAAAAATGGGCAGAAGACCTAAACAGACATTTTTCAAAAGAGGACATGGATGGCCAACAGATACATAAAAAGATGCTCAGCATCTAACCATCAGGGAAATGCAAATCAAAACCATAACAAGGTATCAACTTACACCAGTCTGAATAAGTAGTATCAAAAAGATAAGAAATAACAAGTGTTGACACGGATGTGGAGAAAAAGGAACCACTATGAACTATTGGTAGGAATGTAAACTGGTGTAGCCACTGTGGAAAATAATACGGATGTTCATCAAAAAATTTAAAATTGGGGCGCCTGGGTGGCTCAGTGGGTTAAAGCCTCTGCCTTCAGCTCAGGTCATGATCCCGGGGTCCTGGGATTGAGCCCCACGTCGGGCTCTCTGCTCAGCAGGGAGTCTGCTTCCTCCCCTCTCTCTCTGCCTGCCTCTCTGTCTACTTGTGACCTCTCTCTGTCAAATAAATAAATAAAATCTTTAAAAAAAAATTTTAAATTACCATATGATACAGTAATCCACTACTAGGTATTTACCCAAAGGAAACAAAACACTAAATCAAACAGATATATGTATCCCTATATTTCTCACAGCTTTAATTACAATAGTCAGGATATGGAAACAAACCAAGTATCCATCCATCGATGAATGGATAAAGAAGATGTGGTATAGATATACAATGCAATATTACTCAGCTATTAAAAAGAATGAAATATTGCCATTTGTAACAATATGAATGGATCTAGAGAGTATAATGCTAAGTGAAATGAGATAAAGAAAGATAAATATCATATGATTTCACTCATATATGTAATTTAAGCAAAACAAATGAACAAAGGAAAAAAGAGAGAAACCAAAAAACAGATTCTTAAATACAGAGAACAAACTGGTGGTTGCCAGAGGGGAGGTGGGTGGGAGGATGGAGAAAACAGAGATTAAGAGAACACTTACCTCAATGAGCACTAAATAATGTACATAATTGTTAAATCATTAAACTGTACATCTGGGACTAATATAACACTGTATGTTAATTATACAAAAAACAAACACAAAAAATAACAAGTGTTAGTGAGGATGTGGAAAATATCTATTTTTTATTATATAGGTACAGTAGGTGTGAAGTGGTATCTCATGGTGGCTTTGATTTGCATTTTCTCAATGATTAATGATTTTGAGCATATTTTAATGTGCTTATTGGACATTGGTTTACATTCTCCGGAGAGATACCCATCAGATTCTTTACCCAATAAATGGGTTATTGAGTTATTTCTCATATCTTAACGTAGGCACTTACAACTATAAATTTTCCTCTAAGTACTGCTTTAACTGCATCCTGTAAATTTTGTATCTTCATTTCCACTCATTTCAAGATTTTCTAATTTCCCCTTGGTTTCTTCTTTGACCCATTATTTAGGAATATGTGATTTTATTTACACATATTTTTGAGTTCCTCACTTTCTTTTCTGCTATTGATTTCTGATCATTCCATTGTGGTCAAATGAAACATTTTTATATAATTTCTTTTGCTTTTCTTTTTGAGTAGCTGACACTTAATGTTTCATATAGTTTCAATAGTTTCAATACCATATGATCCAATAATTCCAAAAGATATATGCAATTTAATATATGCACCCCTATGTTTATTTTAACATCATTTGTAATAGTCAAGATATGGAAGCAACCCAAGTGTCCATCGATAGATGAATGAATAAAAAAGTGGTAGTATATATACACAATGGGATATTACACAGCCATAAAAAAAGGATGAGATCTTGCCATTTGTGACAATGTTTTGTATTTCTATACTTTAAATTTACTGACATCTGTTTATGGCCCAGCATATGATCTATCCTAAAGAATATTTCATGTGCCATTGAGAAGAAAGTATATTTCGTTTATGAGTGGAATGTTCCATTGATGTTTGTGAGGTCTACTTGGTTCATAATATTTTTGTGTCTCCTATCTCCTTGTTAATCTTCAGTCTAGTTGTTCTAACCATTATTGAAAATGGAGTACCAAAGCCTCAAAATAATATTACTGAATTGTCTACTTTTCTTCATTTATTTTAATCTTTGTTTCTTATTTTTTTATTTGCTTTTTGATGCTACATATGCTTATACTTGTTGTATCATCTTGATGTATTGACACTTTTATAATTGTAAAATATCTCTCTTTACCAATAGAAACATTTCTTGTTTTAAGGTCTATTCTGTCTGGTATGGGTACAACCACTCTAGCTATCTTGTGGTTGCTGTTTGAAGTATTTTTTAATAAGATTTTATTTAGAGAGAGAGAGAGCATGAGAGGGGAGAGGGTCAGAGGAAGAAGCAGACTCCCTCTTAAGCAGGGAGCCTGATGCGGGACTCAATCCCAGGACTCCAGGATCATGACCTGAGCAGAAGGCAGTCACCCAACCAACTGAGTCACCCAGGCGCTCCTTGAAATCTCTTTATATTTTATTTTTACTCCCACTTTATTTGTATCTTTTACATTATTACAGATATTTTTGGAATTATTTGTTCCCTATATGTGTTATGTTGTCTTGTTCTTCTATTCCCCTTTTACTGCTTTCTTTTGCATTAAATATTTTCTAATGTACCATTTTAATTTCTTTAATAATTTCAACTGTATTCTTGAAGCCTTTTTTTTTAGTATCTACTCTAAGATTTACCATACATCTCAACTTATCTGAACCAGCTTCCAACTTATATCACCTTAATCTTAGTGTTATATACAAAAATTACACTTTTATATTTCTACTGTATTTCTCCGTCATTGTGGTATTACCATTATGCATATTGCATTAACCTGCAAACTCAACAATACATCATTATAATTATTATTTATCATATGTAGTCATTTCCTTAGGCTAGTACAGCTTTGCTCACATGTGTCTTTTTGTGCTATCATTGGAAAATACTTTGTACATACATAACTTTTGTGGTATAGGCCCAATAATAAATATTTATACAAAATATATATCATATAAATACCAATATATAACTATACATATTATAATTATCCATTATATATCATATTACATATTTTACAAATCATGTATACACATTTTTATATATTAAAGGTATAATTTTATACAATGGCATTTTAAACAGTTAAAAGAAGAAAAGAGAAAAAAAATACATTCTTACTGGTTTATATGATTACACAGTAATCTTTATTAGTGTAGATTTGAATTACCACATGATAATCTCTTTCTACCTGAAACACTTTTTAGTATTTCTTATAAAACAGGTCCTCTAGTAACAAATTCTCTCATATTTTCCTTCATCTTGGAAAGTAACAGATCATCTTTCATTTTTTAAATACAGTTTTGCTAGACACAGAATTCTTGTTTGATAGTTCTTTTGAGCACTTTGAGGAACTCAAAGTTCCTTTGAGCACTTTGAATATGTTATCCCAGTCTCTTGATGTCTTCTGCTCTTCTGCTTAAAAATTAGCTATTAGTTTTATTGAAATTTCCATGTAAGTGTTTTTTTATTTTTCTCCGTACTAATTTTAAGATTTGTTCCTTGTCTTTGACTTCTAATACTTTTTTAAATAATTTTTTAATTTTTTATAAACATATATTATTAGCCCCAGGGGTACAGGTCTGTGAATTGCCAGGTTTACACACTTCACAGCACTCACCATAGCACATACCCTCCCCTATGTCCATAACCCCACCACCCTCTCTCTACCCTCCTCCCCCCAGCAACCCTCAGTTTGTTTTGTGAGATTAAGAGTCTCTTATCTCCCAACCGATCCCATCTTGTTTCATTTATTATTTTCCTACCCCCCAAGCCCCACACGTTGCATCTCCATTTCCTCATATCAGGGAGATCATATGATTGTTGTCTTTCTCTGATTGACTTATTTCACTAAGCATAATACCCTCTAGTTCCATCCACGTCCTCACAAATGGCAAGATTTAATTTCTTTTGATGGCTGCATATGACTTCTAATACTTTTATTATGATGTGTCTATCTGTGGATCTTTTTGCATTTATCCTACTTGGACTCTGTTGAGTTCATTGATGTGTAGGTTATTATTTTACAAAAGAATTGGGAAGTTTTCAGCCATTAGTTTCAAATATTATTTCTTCTCCTGTCTGTCCCAATTCTGACATACCCAACTTGGATTTCGTGGTTTGCCTACTTTTTCATCATATCTCTTTGACGTTCTTCATTTTTTTCCCCTTTGTTCTTGGCTTACATGGCCTCTTCCCTATCTCAATTCACTTTTTTTTTTTTCCTCTGAATTCAAATCTACTGTTGAATACCTCTGAAATTTTTTTATTTCAATTGCTGCATTTTCAACTGTTATCATTTCTACTTGGTTTGTTTTTTATAATTTCTGTTTATTGAAATTTGCTATTTAATGCAATATCTTCATTGTAATTTCCTTTTTTCTTTGACCGTGGTTTCCTTTAGTTCTGTAAACATAATGGTATCTTTAGAATATTTTTCTGTTAAGTCTGACATCTGGTCACTTTTGCAGGCAGTTTTGGTTGCCTACTTTTTATCCAGTGTATGGGTTATACTTTCCTGTCTCCATATGCAACGTGTTTTGTTATTGTTGTTGTTGGAAACACGAAGCTTTAGATAATATATTATAGTAACTCTGGGGTCTGGTCTCATTCTCTCCCAGGATTTTTACTGTTATTTGCTTTTTTATTTGCTTAGTGACTGGTTGAATTATTTTAGTGGCATATTACCCAACTCTACCTCACCCCACAAACACAGCCTCTGATATTCTTCCTTTGGGAGATGACCTTTTAGTGAACCTCATTCTCTCTGGGTTGACTGATTTTGGTAGGGCTCCTTTCCTCTTGCCCTGACCATGCCCAGCTGTTAAGCTCCACTAACTGTTAGCTGATTGCTCTCTTATTTCAACAATGCCTTCTGGCATAAATGAAAAAGTAATCCAATCAAATTCTGGTTCCTTTAAAGACACAGTTTCTGAAGGCAGTGTTTAACATATTTTTTTTTTTTTTTTTTTTTTTTTTTTGGACACAGGAGGGCTCCTCTCAGCTGTCATATCCCCTAATTCTCTCCTGAAAACTACTGGACTTAACAGTTTAACCTGTCTCTTAAAACCCTCCCAATTGCCTTTCACCATAATCCTACTACCCTTGAGAACACACTTAAACTTCTCTCTATACTTTGATGAAAATGAAATCAGTCCCTTTTGTAAAAGGTCAGGAACTCTCTCTTTTAAAACATTCTTCCCTCTCCAGTAAAATCACTAAGCCAGGATTCTGGAGCTGGGGCTGGTGACCATGACAAGCTTTTCTGAGTGTTAGTTCTGCTCTAGTAGCTGAACGCTTGGTGGAGGCGAAGCAATAGTCTGAGGTCCTCTTGGTTCATCTCTCCTGGCATGGATCTGCAGCCTCACAAGCAAGATGAAGAGTACTGAGAACTCCAGTATGCTCAGTGCATCATATCCAAGGAAGAGCCTTCATTCCATGAGTGATGGCTGCGTGAAAGAAAAAAATACCTATTTCTTAACTGAACTTATTTAAGACTTAGTTAGCTTCAGCAGCACATAGCTGGTGGTAAGAAAAGAAAAACTGACGTCATCCTCTTCCTGGAAAGAAAGATTTCCCAACGAGATCCAGGAAGAAAGGAAGTCCTGTGCTGTTACATGCACCAGTCTGGATTAGAATCTCTGGCTTATTGAGCTGAAGAAGAGGGTAAATGGTCTTGATCCAAATATCACAGATTCAACTTTCTTATTGAATTTTCATTGATTTTCTTCAAAGAATTTCTTCATTTGCTGTTTGCCCGTGAGACTGTTTCCATAGGTTTTCAATTTTTTTCTTATTTTTAATATGTTCACTAGTTTCACTGGGGAGAGGGCTCATGGGGCTCCTCACACTATCATGCCTAAAGCCACTCTCTCTATATTATTTTTAATTCCTGAGTTTATTGTTAGTCTCAGTTGGTATCTATGATACTCAAAATATCAAACAGAAACTGAAATTGTCATGGATTAGACTCTCACAATATTTAAATAGCTGTTTATAGGAACTAGGCATGTTATAATATATGGAAATGCCATTCAGGCCTATGGGGTTTTAGATTAATTATTTTTATACATGCTAATATTTATAAGATACTATTTAACAGAAATTATCCTACGTGCTACACGATAGTGATTCATCAACTAGATGCTATTATTACCACTAACTAGAGACAAGCAAAAATTAAGACACATTTTCAATGACATTAAAGAGTTACTTTATAAGACTTAAACCGGCTCAAAAATAGACTACCCCATATCAATATTCCCCTGGCATACTTAAATCTTATTTTTTATAATTTAATTTCCTAGATCATCACTTTTAATTTAATAATTTGTTGTTTAATTTAATAATTTGTTGGCAAGTTACACATGCCAACAAGCATATGTATATATAAACACAATAAATTCATAGCATATTCTTCATCTACCAAAGAATAGTAAAGTGACTTAAAACTACAGAGTTTTTCATTCATTCAACAATTATTAAATTCTTCCTAGATACTAGGCACTGTCATAGGTACATTAGATGTAACAAATGAGCAAAACTGACAGATACCTGCTGTAGTGCAGATCGCATCCAAGTAAGTCATAATCACACAGACAATTCTATTCCTATTAAGCTAGATAATAATCACTCTTGTGCTTGAAAACAATAGAATGTTTATGAGTTTTCTAATAACAAATCATTTATCTGAGGTATTCACAATAAAAAACAATATTTATTAGTCTGTCAACTGACAAAATGCAGTTAAAACTAACAGTACAACTGTAACAAGAAAGCAATGATATTGATATTTCTCCAATATTGTTCCTTCTGATTAATCCTAATAGTAGTTAACAAATTAAAATCTCTAGTGAAATAAAAAATATAGAAAATAACCTAAGTTCATGTTCATATGTGATTGTGGTAAGTTCTTAAAATTTTCTTTAGTTGCTAATTTTAAAATTAAAATCCTACATACATGACAGTTTCTTAAAATATGTACATATTGGAATGAATTATCAAGTTAAAACTAAGACAAATATTAGTTCTAAAGTAAACTTAGGGGTGCCTGGGTGGTTCAGTCAGTTAAGCATCTGATTCTTGAGTTCAGCTCAGGTCATGATCTCAAGGTCCTGAGATTGGAGCCCTGTTTTGGGCTTTACCTTCACCAGGTGTCTTCTTGAGATTCTCTCCCTCTCCTTTTACCCCTTGACTCATTTGCATGTGTGAACTCTCTCTCTCTCTAAAATAAATAAAACTTTTAAAATTAAAAATAAAGAAAAAATAAAGTGAACTTAGATGATTACTAAAATATAAGATATACTGTGCGGGAAAGATGGTGGGGAGTGGGAGGACCCCAAGTTCACCTCATCCTAGGGATACAATGACATTAATACAATATAATACAATTACATCAGTGTAAATTATCCATAAAATGACACAAAGACTGGCAGAACAAACTCCACAACTAAAGGTAGAGAAGAGGCAATATTCAAGAAGGTATGAAGGGCTGAGGAACAATTTGGGAGTAAAGGGGACTGTGGCTGTCCATGCTCTTAAGTGAGCTGGGGGTGTGGTGAAGGGTAAGAAATAGACTACCATGCTGGGAAGCCCCCCATGGTGAAGATGAATCCCTATAACCTTTGGCTTTGAAATCAAGAGAGGCCAAATTTCATGAGTTCTTACAACCAGCAGGACTAAGCTGGGAATTTTAAAAATCAGCAGGCTTGACTCTGGGAGAGCCTGGAGGGCATTAGGAAGCTGAGTTTTCCCCTCACCCCCACTAAAAGACACAGAACAACTAACTACCAGGAGAGACACAGCTTAGAAGCAGCAGTTTGAAAAATGCCTGGAGCTCATGGGAGGGACAGTTATTTGCTCATCTCAGAGCCTGTCCCAGAAAGGCTAGGATCACAAGGAGACTGATCCAGGAAGAAAGGAGCTGGTAGGTACCATTTTCCTCTTGTTGCTCAGCATAAACACACCACCACCTGTGGGAACCAGTGCTGTACCTATACTGCTACCTAACTTGCTCCCACTGAGGCCCACCCACTTTGTTTCTATCCCCTTTTCTCTCTCTTCTCTGGGACTCCTATAATACAGATGTTATTATGTTTGATGGAGTCACTGAGTTTCCCAAGTGTTTTCTCATGTTGCATAATTCTTCTTTCTCTCTTTTGTTTAGCTTCATTGTTTTCCATTCTTTTATCCTCTAGGTCACTGCAAACTTTCAGTTCTAGAGGAAATAGTATTAAGTCTCATTTAACAAGCAGACCAGAGCACACCCAGTTAAAACTTGCCAATTCTGGCCAAGGGCCAAACACCGTCCACTGCAGGCAAGGAGAACCTCTGTAGACATCTGACCTAAGCAATAGAGTAGCCAAGACACAGCAGCAAAGTGCATGCAGCACACACCAGAGACACTTCCTCCAGCACCAGGCCCTGCAAATTATATGACCTCTTCTTCATAAAACCATTACTCTCAGGGGCAGGAAACATAATGAGATTTTCTAACACAGAGAAGACAGAGACTTAGACATAATGCTAAGATGGAGGAATTCATCCCAATGAATGAGCCCTTTCCTGTCATGGCCAGAGATCTAATCAACACAGATATAAATAATATGTCAGAGGCAGAATTTAAAGGAACAACCATAAGGATGCTCTCTGGGCTTGAGGAAAGCATGGAAGGCATCAGGGAGGCCCTTACCAAATAAATGAGATAATATATCAATTTTATTATAAAATCATGTATAAGTGAATTATATTTTATCATTCATGTTTATTTACATAATAATCTATCATTTTGGTTAATATTTAGTGCATTTTCTGCTACAATACTCAAATCTGTTTCACTAGGACTATGAGAGGGAAAAGAAAATAATCACACTGTCTTAAGGAAAAAAGAGCAGAGCACTGTGGGTTAGAATATATGAACCCTGAGATAATTTTGGTACAATATCATATGCTATTTTATCAACAGATAAAACTGAGTTTGAGTTTTAACTCTATCCCTGAGTAGCTAGGTAATTATGTTTAAGGGGTTATACACCTTAGCCATTCCATTCATACTATATTATGATACAGACTAAGATTAGAGAAGGAGAGGGATAGCAGAAACAATAGTTTGTGACTTACTGAGCCACATGATATATTAATATATAACAACTGGATGATAATGAAAATGCAATTTGTATTTTCCACCAACACGTGGTTTGTAAATAATTTATTTCTATCAATAATATGAAATATAATCAGGCTGAGAATGGATAATATTATTTTGTTTTTTCAGAGTAGGGTCAAAGCATTATACCAGGTTATTAGGGAGAGGAAAACGTACAGAAAAGGGGAAGAGAAGAAATAGATCTTAACTAATTAAAACATGGAAAAGGTAAAAAAAAAAAAAAGTAGCATTATGAAATTTATTCCTAATAAGACCCAAGTTGGTTTACAAAAATAATATTCCATGTAGAATCTCACTGAGTTCCTTTCTTTCTTTCTTTTTCTTTTTTTCTTTTTTTCCCCTCTCTGAGTTTCTAATCCTGCTGCTGAATTACATGCTATGGCCACAACAAATTCACATTTCTCAGCCTAAGATCCAGGCTATCACTTGTACTAAAGAAAATAAACAAAGTTAATACAGAAACAATAACTTCTAGCACTTTCAGAATTAGGTGGAATGATAATAACCTAAAGAATAAGAAAACTCATTGCTATAAATTTCATAATCTTTTCTCATTCTAAACATCTTAAACTGATGTTTAACATAGCCACTAAAGATCACCCAACATAGTGGAAACGTTTATATGTGTATATGTTTATTCCTTGTTTTTTAATCATTATGATACTATATATTTTTCATTCCAATATTTTGAAAATATTAATGAACAGTGTTAAGAAACTTAAAATGGGAGGATGCAGAGATGGCAGAGAGCAGGGTACCCTATTTCAACCAGTCCCCTGAACTGAACTGAATTTCTACCAGGCCACTCTGAATACCCACTAAATCAGCCTGAGATATAAGAAGATATATCTGGATCCATACCAACAAAATATCTCAGGTGGTTTGGTCTCAACGTATGAAGCGAGGAGCCGTGATTCTGTGGGCAGATATCAAAAGATAAACGGAAGGGGAAGAGAGCCTCTGAGATCCTGTGCTACCAGAGCCCAAAAGCCTCCTGCGCTAGGGACTGGGCAGAGACTCACAGACCAGTAGTGGTAGGGAAATGACTTTAGAGCAGCCCCCAAGACTGAAACCTGGAGCTTCGGGGGTGCATATACGAACTGGGGGTGGCTGGAGGTTTTAAAAGCACAAAGGGCAGAGACATGCCCAGACCTGGAAGCAAGGGCTGGGAGTGCTGCTATGGGGTGCACAACCCAGGACACTGGGGTTTTTAGCAGCACAGACACTAATGGAGACAGCATGGCCTGGAGAGCTCACTGGAGAACAGATGGCGATCTCTCTGTTTGGAGACAGAGGTCTGGATACGATATGGTCACTTCTGCTCTGACTCTTCAAAGAGATGCAGAAACCCACCAGGGAAAGCCACCAGAGAACAAAAGCCCCCCAAAACATGTTTTCACTGAGCCCTCCCCTCCCCCCAGTAGGCAGGGAAACTCTGCCCAAACAGGGTTGCTTGAGTAACAATGCAACAGGACCTTCCCTCAGAATACAGGCTGGAAGAACAAGAGGCTGACAACCCTAAGGTCCCTATAAAACAGGTGCATCTTGCTTGGGTCATGGTCAATAATTTGGACTCTGTACATTCCTACAACCACCCCTCAACAGAATAACTAAGAGTAGGAACCCCCAACATAGGAAGGACACAGAGACTGTGACCTCTACCACAAAACTAATGGATATGGATATAAGCAAGTTGCTGGAAATAGACTTCAGGGTAACAGTTATGAAGACAATAGCTAGGATGGAGAAAACCATTAATGGCAACATAGATTCTCTAAGGGCAGAAATGAGAGCTGATCTGGCAGAACTTAAAAATGCTATCAATGAGGTCCTATACAATCTAGTTACTCGAACAGCTAGAGTAAACAAGTCAGAAGAATGAATCAGTAATCTAGAAGATAAACCAATAGAAAAGAAGGAACAGGAGGAGGCCTGGAACAAACAGCTTAAAATCCATGAAAACAGAATTGGAGAAATAAATGACACCATGAAACGTTCCAAAGTCAGAATTATTGGGATCCCAGAGAGGGTTGAGAGAGAGAGGACCAGAAGATATATTTGAGCAAATTGTAGTTGAGAACTTTTGTAATTGGGGGACTGAAACAAGCATTCGTGTCCTAGAGGCAAAGAGGACACCTCCCAAGATCAAGCAGAACAGATCAATGCCCCAGCATGTAATAGTAAAACTTACAAGTCTTAGAACCAAAGAAACCATCTTTTTTTTTTTTTAAGATTTTATTTATTTATTTGACAGAGATCACAAGGAGGCAGAGAGGCAGGCGGTGGGGGGGGGGGAAGCAGGCCCCCTGCTTAGCAGAGAGCCAGATGTGGGGCTCAATCCCAGGACTCTGAGATCATGACCTGAGCCGAAGGCAGAGGCTTTAACCCACTGAGCCACCCAGGCGCCCCCCCAAAAAAAACATCTTAAAGGCAGTTAGTGGGGAGAGATTCCTTATGTACAGATGGAGGAACATTAGAATTAACGTCACACCTGTCCATAGAGAACTGGCAAGCCAGAAAGGGCTGGTGAGACATATTCAGGGTACTAAGTGAGAAGAACATGCAGCCAAGAATTCTTTATCCAGCAAGGCTGTTATTCAGAATGGATGGAGAGATAAAGAGTTTCCAAGATCGGCAGAAACTAAAAGAATATGTAACCACTAAGCTGGACCTGCAAGAAATATTAAGAGAGGTTCCATAAAGGGAAAAGGACCCCAAGAGTGATATAGAACAGAAATTTAGAGACAATCTACAGAAATGAAGACTTCATAGGCAACATGATATGATAAAATCAAATCTTTCAATAATCACTCTCAATGTGAACAGCTTAAATGCTCCCATAAAATCACCCATCCATATGCTGTCTATAAGACTCATTTGAACCCAAAGATACATCAAGACTGAAAGTGAAGGGATGGAGAACCATCTTTCATGCCAACGGACCTCAAAAGAAAGCTGGGGTAGCGATTCTCGTATAAGACAAGTAAGATTTTAAGCTGAAGACTATAGTTACAGACACAGAAGGATACTATATCCTTTTTAAAGGGTCTAAGAATTATAAATATCTATGCCCCCAACATGCAAACGGCCAACTCCATAAGCCTGTTAATCAAAGCAGACATATTAATAATGATACATTAATAGTAGGAGACCTCAACACTCCACTCTCAGCAACAGACAGATCCTCTAAGCAGAAAATCAAAGAAATAAGAGCTTTGAATGACACAATGGACCAAAAGGACCTCATAGATATACACAGAACATTCCACCCTAAAACAACAGAATACTCATTTTTCTCGAGCCCACATGGAAATTTCTCCAGAATAGACCGCATACTGGGTCACAAATCAGGTCTCAATTGATACCAAAAGACTGAGTTTATGCCCTGCATATTCTCAGACCACAAAGTTTTGAAACTGAAACTCAATCACAAGAAAAAGTTTGGAAGAAATTCAAATACTTGGAAGCTAAAGACCATTCTGCTCAAGAATGTTTGGGTCAACAAGAAAATCAAAGAAGAACTTAAACAATTCATGGAAACCAATGAGAATGAAAACACATTGGTCCAAAACCCATGGGATATTGCAAAGGCAGTCCTAATGGGGAAATACATAGCCACCCAAGCCTCACCCCCCAAAACAGAAAAATCCTGAATACACGAACTGCCTTTACACCTTAAAGAACTGGAGAATCAACAACAAATTAAGCCTAACCCATGCACAAGGAGGGAAATAATAAAGATTAGAGCAGAGATGAATTAGAAACCATAAATACAGTACAACACAACAAGGAAAAAATGGAATATTATTCAGCCATCAGAAAGGATAAATTCCCAACTTTTGGATCAATATGGATGGGACTGCAGGAGTTATACTAAGTGAAATAAGTCAAGCAGGGAAAGTCAATTATCATATGGTTTCACTTACTTGTGGAACATAAGGAATAGCATGGAGGACATTAGAAGGGAAATGAAGGGGGGGGAGTCAGAGTGGGAGAGAACCATGAGAGACTATGAGAAACAAATGAAGGGTTTTTGAAGGGAGGGGTTGGAGGAATGGGTAAGCCTGGTGAGGAGTAATAAGGAAGGCACAGATTGCATGGAGCACTGGGTGTTATATACAAACAATGAATCATGGAGCACTACATAAAAAAAACTAATGATGTACTGTATGGTGACTAACATAACAAAAACAAAAAAAAAGAAAGAAAGAAAGAAAGAAAAAGAAACTTAAAATGGTTTACTCTAAGACCAGTAGATCTTCCATTTACCTTATCTAACAAGAGGCAATAGAATTGATTCCCTTTCAAATACTATGAGATGAACAGTATTTGCAGTATAACAAAGTTAATTAAGAACTGATGATGATACAAATTCTGCCAGTGGCTCAGCCATCGATGATTATGTCTCTTTGAAATTCAAGTTAATCCATTGGGCTTTAGGAAACTCTTAAAATGATTATCATTGCTACTAAAAAATTATCTTCCAAGTAACTAAAATAGTGAAAGGAACATTTAACAATACCTTATCGATAACAGAAGAAAGCATATCTTCTAATAATATGACCCAGTGCTATGATCTTAGGGCCTAGCCTATATGTTTGTTTATTTATTTATTTATTTAATATATATATGTATATTTTTAAGATTTTATTTATTTATTTATTTATTTAACAGACAGAGATCACAAGTAGGCAGAGAGGCAGGCAGAGAGAGGGGGGAAGCAGGCTCCCTGCCGAGCAGAGATCCCGATGCGGGGCTTGATCCCAGGACCCCGGGATCATGACCTGAGCTGAAGTCAGAGGCTTTAACCCACTGAGCCACCCAGGTGCCCACATATATTTATTTTAAATCTCATCTGTTCTTACATAATTAAAGGGCATCATAAAATTATACTCTAAACTTTCCTGAAGTTATAAAAGTTATTGTTTTGTGAGTCCCACATATAGGAAGATATGTTGAAGAGGGCAAAGTTCTTTCAATGACTTATCACATATCACAAATTTAAACTTGCTTCAGACATCATGCCATAACATTTTGGTCATATCAAACTTTGTGTGTATTGGCAGAGAAATAGAAAATAAAAATATTAGAATCCATTAACATAAACCCAACAATGTACTTGATTCTTTCCTCATAAAATTAATCTAGATAATAATACATAATAGTTTATTTATAGACTAATAAATAACTTGTTTTGGTTTTAGGTGTTACTAGGTAATATAAAAAATAAAATGTTACATATGCCATTTCCTCTGTTTTCTAAGATTTTGATCAATATTTATTAATACTTAAATAATAACATATTTTTGATAAGTATAATTCATGTTGCAACTTAGAACATTGTATCATGCAAGATTAAAGTTAAAGCAAGTATTAATTTTTTAAAAAATTTTATTTCTTTATTTGAGACAAAGAGAGACAGAGAGAGAGAGAGCGCATAAGTGGGGGTAGGGGCAGAGGGAGAAGCAGACTCCCCACTGAGCAGGGACCCCAAACTCGGGGCTCCATCCCAGGATCCCCAGATCATGACTTAAGTCAAAGGTAGACACTTAACTAACTGAACCACCCAGGCGCCCCTTATTTAATAGTTTAATAACATTTGATCTTATGTATATATAGATATACACATATATGAATAAAATAATCAAAATGGATCTTTTAATTATCTCAAAAATGTCAGATATATCCACATACATATTTAGTAAAACATTCAAGACCTCACAATTTTATGTTAAGAACATTTACATTCCTTTTGCATCTCAGGCTGTTTCCACGGAAACAGTAGCTGGCACACAAGCAGAATGTTTATAACTTTGATATTTCAGCTGTGCTTGTCAGGTAAATGATGGAAATGTCATTTTTCAAAGAAGCACCTGCAGCTTTTGGGTTCCAACAGGTTCACAGAATATAACATTTACCTCCTGAAAGAGTTTTAGTTTATAATGTTTCAGTATAAATCATAACCATGCCTGCTTTTAAAAGAGGCTTAATTACTCTAGGTCTATTTTTGAAAATTACTTTTTAAATGCAATAAGTGATTTTAGGTAACTTAGAATTATAATGGTCTACAGGGCTCTCAGAATCACAATGAAGAAAATTATCATAATTTGCCTTAGGTCAGACATTTACTGGAGGTAGAGTCTGTCCAGAGCCAGGTTTTGTTCTGATACAGCATCTGTATTTTAGGAGTTCATTTCACTTTGGCCAAAAATCCATGATTCCAGGAGGTTTCATTCTCAGTGGTATATCACACCTGGGTAGTGGACTGGTTCACCCCTACTCATGCCCTTCTCCCACCTCACCAACTACCCAACAAATATCAAAACTTGCTGACTTTTGATATCAATAAGTTGAAGTGCTTGACATATTTCTTCCAGAGATAGATTATAATGTGCTAATGCTCTGCTGGTTCAGAAATTCAATGAAGTACTTATTAACATAGTCATCACCATCTCTTACCATCAATGTATTTAGAAAATTTGCCAGTGACTAAATATTGTCAATGACAAAAACAAAAGTAGAGTGAAACAGATGATCTGGTGAATAAAGAGATTCCTCAAATTAAAGTTTCAAGATTTTATTTCCAATTCAAGAAAAAATGATGGTAAATAGAAAATAAAATGATAGTATTAAAACATTACATTCTTAATTTTATATAAATGAACTAAAGGGTTCATAGATCAGGGTAGCCCTTCGCATTGAAAAATGGCACTTAGAGCCTAAAATTTACTACAAAGATGCATTCAGTCAAAACATCCTAATAGTTGGCCATAATAAGCTGTGCCATTTGTAATGGGAACTTACTCACTAAGGGCAAGTGATCAATTTTCAGTAACTAAATGGAGCTTATTGAGCAACTGCTGCATGGAAGACATTATCAAGGCTTTTGGATAACAGAAGGTAATTAAAGAGAAAACAGCCCCTTTTGGTAACTGCTCTAGAAGTCTGCATCAAGCCACGTCAACAAACTGCATTAAAAAGAGTGTGCCCCAGGGGCACCTGGATGGCTCAGTGGTTTAAAGCCTCTGCCTTCAGCTGCGGTCATGATCCTAGGGTCCTGGGATCAAGCCCCGCATCGGGCTCTCTGCTTAGCGGGGAGCCTGCTTCCTCCTCTCTCTCTCCCTGCCTACTTGTGATCTCTGTCAAATAAATAAATAAAATACTTAAAAAAAAAAAAAAAAAGAGTGTGCCCAGACTTAACCATGGGGCTCAATTAAATTCCATGTTGGCTTCAGAATTCTCTAATCTCTTGAAGAAAAAAGGACAAATGGACTTAGGCAAAAGTGTTTGTGGATTAATTAGAAAGTTAAAACACTTGTAAAACAAATGGAAATAATAATGAAAATTATTATTTTTTTAAGATTTCTTTACTTATTTATTTGACAGAGAAAGAGACAGCAGGAGAGGGAACACAAGCAGGGAGAGTGGGAGACAGAGAAGCAGGCTTCCCCCTGAGCACTGAGCCCAATGCAGTGCTTGATCCCAGAACTCTGGGATCATGACCTGAGCCTAAGCAGGGAACTTTCCTAAGTTGGGGGAAAATGGGGGCTGATTTCTGGGGAATTGTATCTAAATAATGTTATAATTGCCTTCTCAAAAAATTATATACCTAAATAGAATAATTAATTATCACTGTTTTTGCCCAACTGAAATTTTGTTCATGGTATTTATTAAATTATGTCAAAAGTTGCAAATCAGTGCATTGCAGTATATCCTTATTACTATGAAATAAAATTATAACAAAAATATATATGTTCATGCATCTAATATATACATACATAAAAGCATGAGAAAAATACTAAAGTAAATATACCAGATTAGTAGTTTTGGGCTCATTAGAGAGATAAGACTGGAAGAATAGAGAAAGAGAAAATGGTTGATATTTTCTTTGAGAATTTTTTGGTCTCTTTCATATAGCATACATTACTTTTAACTAAAAAAAATAAAGGTATATATAAGATGCAAGGCAAAAGAAGGCATGGCTTACTGTATTCTTACAATAGACTAAGAGTAAAAGAAAGATATTAGTAGGAAAAGCATAAGGAAGAGAAAATACATTTCTAGAATCCTGTAAAAAAACAAATGTAGAGGCACCTGGGTGGCTCAGTGGGTTAAAGCCTCTACCTTCGGCTCAGGTCATGATCCCAGGGTCCTGGGATCGAGCCCCACATCGGGCTCTCTGCTCAGTGGCGAGCCTGCTTCCCCCCTCTCACTCTGCCTGCCTCTCTGCCTACTTGTGATCTCTGTCTGTCAAATAAATAAATAAAATATTTAAAAACAAACAAACAAACAACAAAAAAACAAATCTAGATATAAGTGGACCCACACCGTTCAAATCTGTGTTGTCCAAGGGTCAACCGTGCATTTTTTGAGGTCAGTTGAATTATCCTGACTGACTAAACTCGTTCAAAACTCTAAGTCAGTGTCAATTATGTGTTTACTTTTCCTGAGTGAGTTAAAGAAGAAACACAGGACAGAATTAACAATATTTACGTCCTCTTACCAACTCATTAACTTGAAATATTATTCAAGATTCATATATTTTTCCTGAAGTGCATTTTGTTTTTGTCATTCTTAATAGGATATGACAAATTTATTGGCACTCATTTAATCATTCAGTTCTGGGCCTGTTGATTTATAATAAATGACATAATGGATTCCCTCCAAGTATCTACCAGATTCATGAAATTTGTTAGAATAGTCTTTCAATATAATCTAGCCTAAGCACTAACCCAGTTTGTAATTTCTTTATCAGAGATAACTCACTTTCTATTTGAACATGTCCCTTGTCAGGGAGCTCACTCTTTTTAATAGTAATCTAATCAATTCAGGAACATTCTGATTGTTTGAAATATCGTTCATTTTACTGAGGCCTAGGGATCTCCTAGAATATCTTTGTACTTAATTACAAAAAAGAAAATATAACAAAAACAAAAACCAAAAACAAAGACCAAAAAACCATAAGGTTACAACTGCTAGAGTTATATAGTATAAGTTTTCTTCTATGTGAAAATATTTTAAATTGTAAGGCAACTGCCAATTTTCACAATTTATATTAACTATTTCCATATTCTCCAGTAATTATTTATGTGGGAGTACTCAGATTCATTCTACTCAATTTAATTAAGGACTAAACCCTCATTAAAATTCATAGAAAATATTTCATATGTTTTTATATAATTTTAAAAATAAAGATGTGTATTTCTACCCAACATCACAACTAGACCATGGGAATCTTGAGAATAAGGATATTGTCTTGTCTTGCTTTGTACACTTATATAATGACACATTGGCTAATATACATTAGGTAGTTAATAAATTTTTATTTAAAGACTATTTATAAAAGACTTTTTTGGCATTATATAGAACTAAACACTATATCTCAGCTGTAGCCTACTCAGATAACAAAAGTGTAACTCCGCTGATTGAATCTTAAATTTTTATTTTCTAATCTTAGTATATTATTCCCCACATGAATATATTTCTAAACACATTAAAAACTCAGAAAACACAGTGGCATGTTGTGACTTTGTATTATTTTCATATAAAATCAACTAAACGTGGTCTCTTCTATGCAAAAATTAATTGAAAATATTTTAATATAAAAGAACACTCATTTAATATAATTAAATAAAAATAAACAATGTACATTGGCTGATTTCCTGTGAAACTTGTGAATGTATTTACTTCCTATAATTTTAATCATATATTAATATACACTAATAAATTCCCAATATATGTTTGACTTGTTCATATTATATGTCCCAAGGTTGGTTCTGACTCACTTCACAAATTATTTCAAAAAACATTTTGAGGGGTGCCTATATGGCTCAGTCAGTTAAGCGGTTGCCTTTGGCTTGGGTCGTCATCCCAGGGTCCTGGGATCGAGCCACACATTGGGCCCTCTGCTGAGGAGGGAGCCTGCTTCTCCCTCTCCCTCTGCCTGCTGCTCTGTCTACTTGTGCTCTCTGTCTCTCTGTCAGATAAATAAATAAAATCATTAAAAAATTTTAAAAAATTTTTGAACACACACATAGGAAATTTGACACAGCACAAATTACACTGGATACAATGCTGAAACACTTTAATTCTATCCAGTTCCAGTTCTGTTCCTTGAATATGATAACATTTTAGGCAGTTCTAAATCTCCTAAATTATCAGCATCTTAACTTACAAATGGGGATAAAATAATATCTTAATGAGTAACTGTGATGCTCCAACAAGATTTTGTGGATGTGCTTCAGAACACAGAAATTAGTATATAAATAATGGTTGTTTTAAAAAATCAATAAGCTTGTCCTAAATATTGTATTGATTTTTTCTTTTTTCTTTATAATGTCAAGTAAGACATTTATAGTTTCCTCAGTCTCCATTCTCTGGCTTTTACAGTATTAATGACTTCATCTCCCTTTGTCTCCTTGCTTGTTTTCCTGGCTTTTTTGTATTCATTGTAATGGTTTCATTATGATAATTGGTTTGTCTTTAGTATTTGACAATGTAGTACACCTGATCTTGGATATTACTTCATTAAATCATGTATGTATGTTTTTACTTTGTCAAGAAATTTTGTTTGCTTTTTATAAGATGAGTTTAGTGGTTCAGTATGTTAACTGTCAGACTCTTGATTTTGGCTCAGGTCATGATGTTGAGGTCCTGGGATTGAGCCTGCAATGGGCTCTGGACTGAGTGTGTAGCCTGCTTGGTTCTCTCTCTCTCTCTCTCTCCCACTCTGCCCCTTCCCTAGCTCGCACTCTCTCACTCTCTCTCTCAAAATAAATAGGTAGGTTAATATTTACCAATTTAAAATGATTCTCCATATTGGCTCCACAAAAGAAGAGAACATATGTGTGGAAACTATGTTTTTATCCATCTTACATCTTATACTTATTAACATCAAATTTTCTTGGGCAAGTAGTTAATTTTTGTCTACTTTTTTCTTTGAATATCTAATTTTTTTAAAATTCAGTTTATCATGGAAAATAAACTTTCTGACACTATGTTTGCACAAGGCTGAAGTTATATCAAGTAAACTTCACTACATAATAATCTACCCCTAACTCAATTGCTTAAAACAATAAGCATTTAATAGCTTCAGAGTCTGCAGATTAGTGGGTAGTTGTTTTGCTCTGAGTAAGTTCATTTAAGTAGCTGCTAGGTTGTGTGGGATCTGGCTTTTAGGAAAGCCACAGGTGGCCTGTTATATCTCTAGTACACATAGTCTCTGTCATCCCACTAGCTAGCCCGTATGTGTTCACATGACATCCCTGGCAGGGTTTCTATCACTGGTTAATGAGTCAGCCCAGGATACAGAGGTGGAGAAATAAGTTCTTTCACCATCTGAAGACCCACTAATGTAATCCACTGTAGCAATAGACCAAAGAAGAAAAAATTATTTGATAGTATCAATTGATGCAGAAAAAGCATTTGACAAAAATCCAAAAACCACTGATGATAAAAATTCTCAGCAAGTTAGGAATAGAGAACTACTTCAACTTGATGAAGAGCATGTACAAAAAAACTGACAACTAACATCATAGTTAGTGATAAAAGACTAAATGTTTTCCATGGAATATCAGGAACAAGGCAAGAATGTCTGTTTTCATCACTCTTATTCAACAAAGTACCTAAGATTCTAGCCATTACAACTAGGCATAAAAATGAAATAAAATCATACAGATTGGAAAGAAGTAAATTATTTGCAGATTATGTGATTATGTGATTGTGTACATAGAATATCTCCCCAAAATCTACAAAATAATCTTAGAACTCACAGGGCACAATACCAATACACAAAATTCAATTTCGATTCTATGTACTAACAATGAACAGGTGGAAAACCAAATTTAAAATACAAATGCATTTACAATTACTCCAAAAAAATGAAATGCTTAGGTTCAAACTTAACAAAACACTTAGAACATTTATAGATATATATGCTGAAAATTACAAAATTATTTTGAAAGAAATCAAAGAAAACTTAAATAAATGGAGAAACATATTGTATTCACAGAGTCAACAAACTAAAAATGCCAATTCTCTCCAAACTGATTTATAGGCATAATGTAATTTTTATCAAAATTCCATTAAACTTTCTGTAGATATAGACAAGCTAATTCTAAAATTTATACAAAAAGGAATAGGTCCTGGAATAGCTAAAACTATACTAAAAATTTAATAAAGAGGGAATAATTATCTGCTATTAAAGCCCATTATTCAGTACAATATTTTAGACAGACTATAATTGGCTGAGGAAAAGACACACAGATTAATATAAAACAAAATTAAAAACTCAGAAACATGCTCACACAAATATATCCAACTGATTTTTGCAAAGGTGTAAAAGAAATTCAATATAGAAAGGATATATACTTTTTAACAAATGGCTCTAGAGCAACTGAACATCCACAAACGAAAGTGAATATTAACTTAAACCTCACATCTCAGACAAAAATAAAATCAAAATGGTTCATGACTTAAATATAAAACAAAACTGAATTTTTGAAAAAAAGAGACAGAAAAATCATCAAGATCTATAACTAGACATTGAAGTTTTAGATTTGACACTGAAAAGAATGATCCATAGCAAAAAAATAAATAAATTAAACATCATCAAAATTAAAACCTTTTGGATTGCAAATGAATCTCAAAGAATATGAAAAGCAAGTTATAAACTGGGAGAAAATATTTGTAAATCACATGTCTACTAAAGGGCTAATATTCAGAATATATAAAAAAGTGTCCAAAGGAAGAGTATAAAAACAAATTATCCTATTACAGGGAATAATTTCCTTATTTCTAATGGGGGGGCGGGGAATTAATTAATTAAATCTCAAAAAAAAAGAGAGAATTGAACATTGAATATATTTCCTTTTGTGTTGGGGGTGAGGTGTTGGGTTAGTGGTCAGTGTTTTGATAGCCTTTACTATGCTACCAAGAGGTGATTCTACTCTTTGCACAAGTTCCCTGAAGGCTCTGAGTTACCTCTCTATGGAAATAGTTCACTTAAAGAATACTAACTCGCTACATAAGGTTTGGTACAACATCATTATTATCCTTCATTAAGTACTTCATATTTTAACTAATTAAAAAGCACTAGTTTGATAAATTATTTCTAGTATATATGTTTAAATATGTACATATGTGTAAATATGTACATATGTATACAATATCTTCCTATTACTACAATAAAATCATATGCATTGTATAAACTAACATTATTTTTAATATGATTTCACCCAAGTTATGCCAATATTCTAAGTTAATGTGGCTATATTGAATAGGTCCCTCTCTTCATTCCTAAGGCAAATATCCAAAGATTGAGTCTCTGAAAAATAAATTTTAAAAAATAGTTGGAGGGGGAATAAGGAGTTAGTGTTCAATGGATACAGAGAGCTTCAGTTGGGGAAATTGAAAAAGATCTGGAGATAGAGAATGGTGACGGTTGCACAACAATATAAGTGTGAACTCTACAGTTACAAGTAAAATGGTAAACTTTGAGGCACCTGGGTGGCTCAGTGGGTTAAGCCTCTGCCTTCAGCTCAGGTCATGATCTCAGGGTCCTGTGATCAAGCCCCACATCAGGCTCTCTGCTCAGAGGGGAACCTGCTTCCCCCTCTCTCTCTGTCTGCCTCTCTGCCTACTTGTGATCTCTGTCAAATAAATAAATAAAATCTTTAAAAACAAATATTAAAAATGGTAAACCTGTTATGTTATCCTACCACAATTTTCAAAAAGTGGTATGTCATGGGGCACCTGGGTGGCTCACTCAGTTGAGCATTGGACTCTTGGTTTCAGCTCAGGTCATGATCTCAGGGTCCTGGGATTGAGACCCACATAGGCCTCCATGCTCAGCATAGAGTCAGCTTGGGATTCTCTCTCTCCCTCTCCCTTGGTCCCTCCCTGCTCACTCTCTCTCTCTAAAATAAATAAATAAATCTTAAACAAAAAAAGGGGTGATATGTCACACTGATAGCATGCACCCTTGTTATGATGCAATAATAATGTCCAAAAAATTAAGTTGGGAGTCTTGAGGAAAGAGTTAATAATTCACAGATTTCTAACCCCAAGGTTAATAAATTTTAATTATGTAATTTCTTTCACTTTGCTTTTCAGTTCCTTCTCCAACTTCACCTTTTCATGTTTTCTTCTTAATAACTTTTCATTAGATTGTTTCAAATGTGTATGTACTTAATAATTATAACAGAAAGTTATTTTATATTAAAATGTATCATCCAAAAATTTTTTTCTGACAATTTTTACTGGCTCGGTTTTCATAACCTAATGAGGCAATTATTTTTCAAACTACCTAATATCTATATTATAAACAAACTTATGCATTTCTGAATCACATACTTAAAAATCATAGATCTCACTCACATGTGAATCTTAAATTACCAAACTCACAGAAGCAGACAGTAGAATCATGGTTACCAGAAGCTGGAGGAGGGAGAAATTGGTGAAATGTTGTGCAAGATGAGTAAGTTATTGAGACCTAATGTACAACAATGCAAACTATACTTAACAACACTTTATTATATATTTGAACTTTGGCCAGGAGGTAAATCTGAAGTCTTCTCATTACCAAAAATTAAAAAAAAAGATGGTAATAATGTGAGGTGATAGATACATTAATTCTCTTGAACATGGGGATTTTTTCACATAGTATATGTCTGTGACATAATCAAATTGTACACCTTCAATACATAAAATTCACAATTGTCAAAACAATAAAAAATAAAATAAAAACCACAGGTTTAAACTGATGTAAAAAATAAAGTTGGAAAACTGAACAAATCCCCTTTCTCTAGGCAGCCTGTGTCTACTTTTTCTACTTACTCTACCTGTTTTACATATACATTACCCTTAAGTTGTTATATTTTGTACTAATCACCATAAGATTTATAAACTTGTATTAATACACTTAAGGTTCTAATTTTATTGGCAATTTGAACACATACTATGATAAAATAGAAATGTTATTTCTGAGTTGAGAGATTATATTATTCTTGCTACAACTTTTTTCCATTAACTTACTTGCTAAATTTGATAATAAACATATTTTAGAATATTTTTCTCGTGTGATATGTTGACAGTCTAATTATGCATCTTTCATTTTTTGAAACTTCATTTCCTTTCACTAATTTAAAGTCTGAGATAAAATATTATTTGCTTTTATGTTGGTTTTCTCTGTGTATTTTTCTAATTTACTTCAGTTGCAACACTAATGTGGTAATTAGAGGCTAATGAAAAAATATGCTTATTGGAAAGAAAGGTAATATGTAGAAGACACAAACAACTAAGTTTGAGCATTTCATATGTTAATGCTTTCCCTCCATAATTTCATAGTACTCCAATATTTCTATAACTGAGAAACTCAGTATAGAGGACAGAGAAAAAAATACCTAAGTCAGTTATGAAATGGTGTAATACTTGACAGTTTACCTCCAAGATTAGCAACTTAACAGGGTTTATGTAATCATTTCAAAATTAAGTAAATATTGTTTATAATTTAACCTAAGTAATTAAAGAGGTTGTTGGATATATAAGAGTTTAACACTTCCTTTCAAATCAGTTTCATCTCTAAGCATAAAAATTAGGAAAGGCAAAGAGAACATTTTTTTTCAATTAATGAGTTCTAACTCAAAGTTTTCAAGCATGAAATTTGCTCTGCTAGTCACTCCTAAATTGTTTTCTTCAATTTTTATTGACAAGTATCAAGAATCACCCTTATTCATGTAAATATGATACATGTCACTGTAATTGATTAAATAATTTCCCCTGAGAGGCCTTATGCTCCTATGTAAAAACTGGCCTTACTTTTAAAATTGTTTCTGTATTGACTTTAATGAAATTCCCACAGACTAATACAGCATGTGTACATCTACCCATTGCTACAATTTAACAGAAGTTAACATTTTATTTGTTTTATATCTTATGGATACGATATGATATTAAAGTCCACCTTGTATCACTCCTCAGTCCCATTTCTCCTCTCATCTGCCTTAGACACAATCATTCTCATGAATTGGTATATATCCTTCTTGTCCATATTTTTACATTTTATAGACCCTTCAATTTCTATGATAGCATTTTTGTGTTTTCAAGTTTATACAAATGGAGCCATGCTAAATGGCAATTATGCAATATTGTGTTTTTACTTAATGTTCTCAAAGTCATTTCATATTGAGATACATAGTTGGTAACCTTTATTTCAACTACTGATTTTCATACTCTTATTAGATTACATGTACATATTAAGTTACTAATTTCCTTATCAGTGGACTCCATTGCAACAATGATGCAGTGAATAACCCTGTACATCTCTTTGTGAAAATTTATAACAGCCTCTAAAGAATATACAGTTGACCCTGAAACAACACAGATTTGAACTGCATGGGTCTTCTAACATGCAAGTTTTTCTTTTTTGACAAATACAATACAGTACTATAAGTGTATTTTCCCTCTTATGATTTTCTTAATAACATTTTTTCTCTAGCTTACTTTACGTTCTCTAACTTACTTTTTTCTATTCTTACTTTGTAAGAATACAGTATATAATACCTGTAACATAGAAAATACGGGGTAATCAACTGTTTATGTCATTGGCAAGGCCCCTGGCCAATGACAGACTGTGAGTAGTTTGGGAGGAGTCAAAAGTTATACACAGGTTTCTGACTGAGCTGAGGTCAGCACCCCTCACCACTATGTTGTTCCAGGGTCAAGAGTACATACCAGTGGGATCATGGAAGTAGAGATCTTGACATTTGCACTTTACTGGGTGTTTTCAAACTTGCACTGCTAGAATTTTGCCTATGTTTTAAATTCAGTATATCTTTTTTTCCCCAATGTTCTACAAGTTATGCTGATTCTTTGTAGAACCCATGCTATTTCTTCAACAAACTGTATATTTTCCTATCTTGCATTTTTTTCTTGAATGTACTCAAATTATACTTCTGTCATTGCTCACATATTTTAATCATCAAATTCTATCAGCAATATATGAAGAGAGGTTTAATTGCTCCAATATGTTCTAAGAAAGGTTAATTACAATGTTTCAAATGCCTTCACTCAGTTACAGAGTGCAGTTTTCTATTAAAGCATGTTCAATATCCATGCAATATTTCTAGGAGCATTACTCAGTATTTTTGTATGTTGAGTATCCCTTGGCAATAGGAGGGCTTCTATTCTACTTAGTGGTAATTATAAATCCCAGTTCAGATTTCAGATTCAAAATGAGTTTCTCCAAGGGTAGGAACAAACTGTATTGTAATATCTCTTCAACACTATTAACTGCTTTCCCGATTTTGGTACCTTGGTGTATTCTTAACTATGTCACATTCATTGTGTTGTATATTCCAGTTATGAAGCATGTCTTTTCTCCAGTAAAACACAGGTAGGTCATAATCATCCTATTTTATAGTAAACAGAAAATATTCTTTAATTGTTTCCCAAAAGTAAGTTTCAATTTAGATTTATTTTGTTTTGTTTTGTGGAGGTGGGGGTTAGGGAGAAGAAGAAATGAAAAGTGACTGTTTAATGGGTCCAGGGTTTCTTTTTGGTGAGATAAAAATGTTCTGGCATTAGATAATGGAAGTCATTGGACACTACTGTGAATACATCAAAAATCCTTAATTGTATACTTTGGTTAACATGGTAAATTTTTAAGAGTTATGTGTATTTTATCTCTGTAAAGAAAAAAAAAACTTAAAGAGTTAAATTTTTGCTGGATCATAAAAAGAGAAGAAAACAAAGGAGGTTGTAGTTGGATAACTAGGAGCAGTCAGACTATACAGGGCCATAGGGATCATATTCATGAATTCAGACTTAATCTAAATGAAATGAAACAACAATGGAGGAGCTGTGAAATGGCTTACTCTGAAACCCACTTTTGAACTATTATTAGGCTATTCTGTGAGTATGGGACAATAGCAAGGTTGCAACTGTCGAAGCAAGAAATGATGGTAGCTTAGAACAAGGTTTTAATAGAAGATATAGTCACTTTTAGGAAATATTTGTTAGATATGTAAGGCCAGTCAATGATTGTCTTGGGGTATTTGGGGTTCAGAATGCCCTTTGGTCCAGCAGGCTATAATAACTGAATGATTGATTATAGCTCTTAATAAGAAAATACAGGTATCTATTGTCTGGACAATACTCACACCTCAGCTTGCAACACCCTCAGTACTCTTACCTATGTTTTTTGTAGCATTATTTCATAAAATATGAAATACAAGCCATGAATGAAAAATGGTATCTTTAAAGCAAGTGACTGTCATAGAACTAGACTCAATATTATAGGGATGTTCTATAAGTCAATGTTAGACAAACACAATAGTTTAATGTAAAAGTTTGTAAATAACTTATAAATTAGAAAAAAAAAAACAGAACATCTCATAAGTATAGAGTACTCAAATGGCTGCACTCATGCAAGCTACTACACTAGCACTAGCCCTTTCAGATTTATCAATTTGGTTAAAAATTAGAAGTTTGACCAGTGCTAGCATATTGGGGAACATGTGGAGAAAGGGGAACCCTTAAGCACTGACAGTTAAAGTATAACTTGGTACAAACAACAAAAGTGAAGATGGTTATACCTAAACATTTTCATACATTTTGGATGTATATTTTTCAAGGAGTTATTATATTCTAATTAGAGAGAGAACATTAAATATTAGTGTTATATTTGATACCAAATTGATCAATTTCTTAAGTTGCAATAAATAATAACTTCAGAGTTACTTTATACCAAAAGAACCTATTTGCGTTTTCACCAAAACAAAATAAACTCTAATAATGACCTGTTAAATGTGAAAGCAACTATAAAAATGAGGACAAGAACATGACAAGTTTATTATACCATGAAGGAAGGAGTGTTATGTATCAGACATGACATTTGTGTAAGAAATTACTTAGAGACAATGTTGAAAATATTATGCAAAAATCATTGAAAATTAATCCATATTATTTATACAAATAACTCATAACTAAATTAGAAATCAAGAATAGGTCATATGCAGAAATTTCAAATAGGTTAATTGATTACTAATAAATACCTGGAAATATCAATCCAATAATGAAAGAAATAAAAAATAAATTACTAAACCATTTTAATCTGTCAAATTAGCAAAGATCTTGAAAAATCATTGTAATGTTTAAATTGTGAGTAAATAAAATTTGTTAAATGCGGATGCTTTGTAATATATCTGATGAGAATGTAACTAAAGGTGTATTTTCTAATATAATGTTGCATTTAGATATTCATATCAAGAGGAAACCTAGAAATGTTCAAAGATTTTAGTAATAAAGATCTCAAACAAATGTGATAGAAAAATTGAATACTACATCAAAAACTAATTATGTACTATACAGTGGCTAACTGAATATAAAAAAAAGAAGAATGTGATAGAAAAGTCTAACAATTAAGAAGAAACATAAATGCATACCTACAGGTGATGCTTCAGTAAACTGCATGCTATAATTTTTTTTAAGATTTTATTTATTTATTTGAGAGAGAGAGAGAGAATATGAGAAAGAAGAAGGTCAGAGGGAGAAGCAGACTCCCCGCGGAGCTGGGAGCCTGATGCAGGACTTGATCCAGGGACTCTGGGATCATGACCTGAGCTGAAGGCAGTTGCTTAACCAACTGAGCCACCCAGGCGCCCTTCATGCTATAAAATTTAAAAATGCAGTTTTAAAAACACTGTCACAGGACAACATTCTGACATAAGCTTTTAAAAAGCAGAATATAAAACTTGATGTTTGCATGTTAATTATACAGAAAATTAAATTAAAGTTAAATAATTAAACATATGCTTAGGAATGTAGTTAAACATATGTTGAATATGTCTGTGTTGGATTAGGGTTCATTATTTTATTTTTAATCTTTATTAAATTCCCTATAAACATTTTTGTATTTTTAATAAACTGCTCACCTACTATTTAAATAATAAAGGATTAGTGAAACACTCTGATATAGTTTGAGGGCTGAAAATGCAACAGAACACTATGACTCTATCTTGTCAGTCTTGAACTATGAACACCAAATATACTCTTCAGAGACAGCAATACAGTTTTACTGGGTTTTGTTTGTCTGTTTTTGTTTGTTTTGTTTTGTTGCATCTTCCCAAATACATTTCTCCTTTAGTCTGGTATCCATTTTACTGTCTTATTGGTATTAGCGTCTGCATTTGCAATTCCAATACCTTCTTAACTGGCCTCTTGCTTGTATACCCTTAGCCCTCTCTACCACTGGCAACACAGCACTACCATAAGATAATCCTACTAAATAAAAACCAAATTATTGTCTTGTATTCAAGATTATGTCTTTACAATCTAGACTTAAACCTATTATATGTATATATAATTAATCCAATATATATTTACTTGTTTATTTTCAACAGAGTCTCTGGCTTTGGCAAACTGGTGAGATATCTAATGTAGTCACTCAGTAAATAAAAATGTTGAGTGATTGGGGTGCCTGGGTGGCTCAGTGCGCTAAAGCCTCTGCCTTTGGCCCAGGTCATAATCCCAGGGTCCTAGGATCGAGCTCCACATTGGGCTCCCTGCTCATTGGGGAGCCTGTCTCCCCCTCTCTGCCTGCCTCTCTGCCTACCTGTGATCTCTGTCTGTCAAATCAATCAATAAATAAAATCTTTAAAAAAAATAAAAAAATGTTGAGTGATCAATCATCCTGTTATTTCATATAATGAGGCATAAATTCATCCTATTTGACAAGAAAAAACTCTTAAAATCTCCCTGCCTTGACCCCCAATCTTCTCATTATATACATCATCTAAATGTCCTGGTAGAATTTATGACTTCATCATAGTCCCATTCCACTCTCATATCCTTGATCAACCCAGGGAAAAGTAGATTATGTTTACTCTAAACCCTTGCTTGCATTTTAGTCATTGTCCACAACCCACATCTCTTCATGATATCTTTTTACATCTGTTTCTTTCTACTTACTAGATCAAGGTTCATAAAACAAAATAATAACGGTAATTTTCATTTCCTCAAACTTATATACTAATTACTGGACCCACTAAATGAGGCAGTATAAAAACAAGTAAAAGAAGACAAAACCAGTACTACCCAATATAAATTGGGAGTGATGGGACATTATAATTAGTAAACTTTTTGGGTGAGAATAATTGCCTTACAGAGTTTTTGGTTATGTTTTAAGAGCTCATGAATATGGGAAAGAGGCAGATTATAATTACTGTTCTTCATCCATCCTGAATGGAATAGTTCTACCAATATTATACTCTTTGATTGACTCATAAATGATTTATAATAATAATAATAACAACAACAAACAGCAGCAAAATAATGGAATAGACAGACCATAGTTCAGCATCTCAAACTGGTATGATATCTGCTCAAAGTTCCTAGTAGTCAAAAATTCAAGGAGGTATTCAATCATCTTTATAGAAATGCCTCTCATTACTATGAGAATGAAGACATTTACTAAATGTATTCAGGTATAAACAAAATGAGAGAATGAAAGGACATTTAGGTATTTAGGGAAGAAGGCAAAGATCCCTCATCAAGAAGTGTGAAGAATAGGAATGAATTTCTCAAAAAATGACGAAACCTTCTTATTTGCAGATTTAGGGTGCTATTTCTTTTTCTTTCTTTCTTTTTCAGTGTTTATTTATTTTTTATTTAAATTCAATTAGCCAACATAGAGTACATCATTAGTTTCAGATGTAGTGTTCAATAATTCATCAGGGTACTGTTTCTTTCTTTTTTTGTTTGTTTGCTTGTTTTAAGATTCACATTGCTTCAGGCATCTATCATGTATGATAATTGAGTTTTGATTTTTTTTTTAATGTTGGCATTTTAATGATGTACTTGTAGCCTCCAGCACTTGGCAAGTTGAACAATTTCAAGTTTTCTAAATGGCCAATTTCATTCCAAGGTAGAGGAACAAATATGGAAGTGTGTAAACAGGAAGCAATAACAACTTGAGCAGTTGCATCCCTCTATCACCAAAATTACCTAGTCTCTCACAAAATATGGTTAAACTGAGTTACAATGGCAGTTTAAGATTTCTAAATTTTGTCAAAGGTAACTAAAAATCAGACAAGCTTACTAGTTTCTGAGTTCCAACACCACTTTTTCATATTTCTATATAGTTATCATTTGTCAGCATATGTGAGAAATATAAAAATAGTAACATTAAAAAGGATTGCAACCCATTTTGAAATGTAAAGAATGCTGTATCATTTTTAAAAATATTTTATTTATTTATTTGCAGAGAGAGAGGGTGCAAGCAGAGGGAGCAGCAGAGGGAGAGGGAGAAGTAGGCTGTCTGCTGAGCAGGGAGCCTGATGCAGGGCTTGATCCCAGGACCCTGCAATCATGACTGGAGCCAAAGGCAGATGCTTAACTGACTGAGCCACCCAGGTGCCCAAAGGATGCTGTATCATTAATCCATTTATACACAATTATTTTTAAAAATGTACTCATTTTTATCATAACTACAAAAAAGATTACTAAATTATTCCATAGTTTCACTATTATATTAATTTTTCAGGAAAATTAAAATAGCTCTCATGTAGAAGGTTAGGTAATATAGCAACCTAAAACAGTGAACACTGAGCCCCATTTTGTAGAAAACCTAGGGATTATTGATAGTAATAAAGAATAAAGAAAAGACTCAGTTTTGTTCTGAATATTAAATCTGTCCCTCACTGGATGAGTGATGTTGCAAGTCTTGACAATAAAACAAGTAGTAGAATTTTGTTCTGAATAACCTTCTCATTAAATCCAAGAAAATGGCGTAAACCCAAAGTCTACCCGGAGACATTAGTTTGCCACATACTGGATAGAAATATTTTCTTTAAGAAAATACCATGGCTGTGGACTAAACTTTACCCATGTAGTTACTTAAATCAGAATAACCCACTTACATTTAAAGCCCCTCTTTCTGTGGTGAACACAAAATAACGTATAGAGGTGCTGAATCACTATGTTAAACACCTGAAAATTCTGTAACATTGTATGTTGATTATACTCAAATAAAGAAATTAAAAAAAAAACCCACCTATTGGAATTCTACTTAATTACCAAACCAAGATTACCATACTTCCAAAAATGTAGGTCAAAGTGAACAAAGAAAGTATTGTGTTTTAATTAATGTACTTTACAAAAGTAATTTTATAATTGGCCTTAGCATCATGAGTATGTCACTTAGTCCATTCTTCAGTTATTACCAGCCAGCCAGCAAATAAAGGAATTCATCTGCTTCCATTCATTAAATTAATTTCTAGATACCATTTAAAAATGGAGAGATGAAACTGAAATAAAACAGATATTTGAATCTCATTTTAAAAATTGAATTAAACCCCATACAAATTACTCTAATTAAATTACACCCTCATTTTTTTTGTGTTGTATCATTTTCCCTCATTAAAAAGATGAATACAAAAAGAAGTGTAATCCTTGTCCACAGAATTAACAGATCTCCCATGTGTCATATATTCACAATGTCCCTTAGTGTTGGATTTGCATTTAAAATGTGAGCCAAGATGTGAAAAATCACACATAGTCAGAAAACTCTCTATAGAGACAGACATCTGAAGAGGTGCCTGTGTATCATCCATTCTAGCAAGTACATGAACTACCTTATGCTGAAGTGCAGCATAACTACCTTTAATTTTCAGTGGGAGTATAGTACATGCATAAATGGTGTGTATAACTGAAACCTCTCTTCTACTGAGAAATAAAATATTTTAGACATAATTCAACAGCTGCATTATACAGGCACTGCACTCAGTCCAGCCTTTTAAGTCACCAAACTCACCAATCAGTAACATTTTTTTCTGCTTCAGAAATATTAGCCATTCTCTGCTTTTAAATATACTTCCATGACACAGAGTTGTACTCTGGCTTTATGTAGTAGTTACCTTGTCTGGGTCTGTTAAACTGTTGAGCATTTCTCCAAAGAGTAAATTTAATTTTATAATTAAGGAAAAATATGATATAATTTGTAAGCCAACTGGTTCAAGAAAAGATAAAAGTGATTAATTAGCTACATTTCAGATTTTATCTCGCCAATACGCAAATAATATAACTATATTAAGGAACTTAAATAAAATGACACTTATGATAGTGTTGCCAATCTACTTGGGGATAGAATTGTCCTTAGGGGACACATTATTTTTGTAAACCAGAAATATATTTAATCATCAAAACTGTACTTAGTGGCACTTTGGTACTGTTCAAAGCACTTTGGAAATTCCTTGTTCCCCAAATTTCTTATTTCAAGACAGATCTTGATATAAATCATAGGATTTCAAAAGCAAAAAGTGAGCCATCACATAATTTATATTTAGAATAAGAAATAGTAAATTCTTCAAAATGTGGGCATTTTCTATTTAGAATTATTTGGGAGGTAAATTATTTCTCTTACAATAACATTGATCTAGGATGAGAGGATAAAGTTGAGAAGAATTTCAAGATTTAAAAAAACTTTCAGGCATACAGTGAGGCATAAAAGACATCTTGTGGGCAAAAACCGCATGATCACATAAAAGCATACACATTTGAAAAGAATAAAAATGTTGTCTCAAATGTGGGCTTTGTTAAAAGAAGTAAAACTTTCCACATCCATTCTTAAAATAGGAAATGTAGTTCTTTTCTTATGAATTATGTTCCTGGAGCCAATGCTGAAACTAAATGAGAACAGTCCCATAATTATATACTTAGACTCAGAACAACCTCTATTTGGCAGTAGGCTAGTGGAATCATAACACGGTCTAGAATACCAGTTGTTATGCAGTTCAAACCCTGCTAAAGAATGGAAAGTTAAATTATGGAAAGTTCACATACCTATTAGATGCAATAATAACAATAATTCATTTAATCAATTATTTTCTAATCTTGAGGCAAAAAATAATCATTTTCTTACTTAAAATTTAAAAGCAAATTTTAATAAATCCAAATGTAATACCCAATCACCTCAAGTAATTTTCGGTATTATGATATAAGTTTACTTGGATAAAGGAACTCTTGGAAGGGATTTTATTTTGGCTTCACTCTGAAAAGCCACAAAGACTATATGGGTAAGAGCTATAGGAAGCCACACTAAATATTAAATGTCTGCATTGCACCACTGATCAAAGACATAAATCACTTACTCAAATGTAGGGCAATCAGCTTGATTTTTCCAATAAAATATTAGCCCTCAGACTGTCTTTCCAGTAATTGTAAGGAACCAAAAATAAATATACATGTGATGTTAAATATATACCTCTGATAAAACATTACAGAATATCTACTACACAAAAAAATCTCTACAGTGCTAGAGTTCATTGAACATTAGAAATATTTGAGAGAATGAGCTATAAAATGTTATACAGGAATAAAATTATATCCTCCTAATCCCAAATACTTAGTTTGCATCCTAATTTCCCTCCTAATTCCATATAAATAAATTTGATATGCATCAAAATTAAATGTTCATGAAATATGATCTTTGTTCTTATTAGTTGAATGAAATCTAAATAGACATTTAATTTTGAAAGCCAAGAATAATTGCCAAATATCCTTCAAAAGCCACAGAAAAATAGGAGAATTTAAAACAACTTCATAAAACCGAATCAATGAAAATGACATGGATCTATGTGGTTTTATCTAAAACATCCTGATCTATTTGTGAGAGTAGGAGGATTGGTTGTATAAATTAATCACCAGTGAGAGTAACACTTATTACTCTTGGAAAGAGAAATCTGTACATATACATCCTCCAAAGCTCAAGGAACCATATGTCTCGATGTGTTCAGGACAGTTCCAGTTTATGAAGCATTCTAAAGCCATTTTCATCATTTTCAAAAGTGTTCTGCTTTGGACAATGAATGATATGGTCACCCAATTTATAATTTTAATGGACATGACACACTTGTTTTCCTTTTTTATTTTTCACAAACACCAGAAATTGTTGCCAGATGTAAAAATTATGAATCAAGAAAATGTTACTTTGTCATTAAGGAGAAAGAAAATCAACTCATATGCCTTTATATTGTAGAATTTTTGCTTCATTAATGATTTTTTGAGGAAAAATATTTTCTATTACCAACAAGTCATTTATTACTGTTTTCCTTTAAATGCCTTTTTAATCCACATAATACTAATAGAACAAGCAATGTCACTTGAGGGTTAAATTGGATATAGACCAGCAGTGGCCTCAGAGAATCTGTGTAAGAGATTTGGGAGCACTGCTAAACATGTTTCATCCTGGGGTGTTTAAATGAACCTTGGAACTCTCAAACCCTTATTTGAATTTCAATTGTGCTCATATATCCTAAGTTCAGAGTTATTTATTCAAGATTGCTTATGGCAGAAGTCCAGAATCATATAGCTGTGGATTTTCCTCTTGTCAAATCTGAGGAGATGGCTGTAGCTTGTATTTGCATTTCTCCTGAAGTCTGCCACCACATCTCCACAGGAAATAGAGTTAATGACTAAGGGTCTGGCACACTTCCTATAAACCAGTAAGGAAGTAACAATGCCCAACTTACTGGAGGATAATTCTGATGTGACTACTTTCCAGACTACATCAAGTAGATCTAAATATAGTTTAAATCTTTCCATTTAAGTATGATAAGTTGTTAAGCTTTGATTTCCAATTGAAGTGCAAGTCAAGGAAAAGCATGAGGCAGTATTTAACTTGATCATACACCTGCTATAAAATGCTGAGTCACATACTGTTCCCCTTAATATTTATCAAAAATGCTCTCTGTGTATTTGCACTTTAATTGTGAATTTTGCTGCCTGGAGGTAGAAAGTCAAGCTGCCAACTTCTCACATTATAGAGAGGGCTTACTGGTTCAAGGAATATTCAATGAAATCTCAGAATGAAGGTGATAACTATTAAAAATGAAACAAAACAAAAAACTAAAATCAATTATAGACCAGAAATGAGTAAAAACACCAAAAAAAAGGGCAGGAGTAAAATCAAATAAACAGGTGAGTCAATAAATATTAAGAGAAAGACAAAATGCAAAATATGGTTTTAAAAAGTCACTAAGATGATTTTAGGTTAATTTAGGCATATTCACCATCTCTAAGAACAAGAGGAGTGGAAAATGAGTTAATGTCAGTACTCAGGAAGTTAGTTTAATACAAATAGGGGCACAGTTCATAATTCTATGGATTTAGAGAAATTAATCTTTTATAGATGCACAGTTAATGACATAGTCATTTGAACTTTTGCTCTTTTGTTTTACTTATCAATGATTTTTTTTATTGACATATAATGTATTATTTGTTTCAAGGGTACAGGTCTGTGAATCATCAGTCTTACACAATTCACAGCACTCACCTTAGCATATACACTCCCCAATGTTCATAATCCAGCCACCCTACCCCTTCCCCCACCCCCCCACTTCCAGCAAACCTCAGTTTGTTTCTTGAGATTGAGAGTCTCTTACGGTTTGTCTCCATTTCCAATCCCATAGCCAAATTATGGAAAGAGCCTAGATGTCCATCAACAGATGAATGGATAAAGAAGATGTGGTATATATACACAATGGAATACTATGCAGCCATCAAAAAACCAAATCTTGCCATTTACAATGACATGGATGGAACTAGAGGGTACTATGCTAAGCAAAATAAGACAATCAGAGAAAGACAATTATCATATGATCCTTCTGATATGAGGAATTTGAGAGAGAGGACAAGGGGTTGTGGGGGGAAAGGGAGGGAAAATGAATTAATGATGTTTTAAAACTCTTTGAAATAGGGGAGCCTAGGTGGCTTAGTCAGTCAATAAGCATCTGGACTCCTGATTTTGGCTCAGGTTATGATCTCAGGGTTGTGAGATCCAGCCTCATGTCAAGCTCCACACTCAGTGTGGAGTCTGCTCGAGATTCTCCCTGTCTTCCTCTGTCCTTTCCCCCACTCACTCTCTCACTCTCTCTCAAAATAAATATATACAATCTTTAAAAAAATTAAAATACAAAAACATAAACTCTGTGGAATGAATGAAATAAAAGATGCTAAGAGTAGGATATAAGTAAAGGAGTAAAAATGGTGCAAGAGTTTTGATGAAAAAAATTTGGAAGAAGGACTTGCAAAAAATGAGCAACATGATTTGGGCAAAGTTTTGTTTTACATGTCACGAAGTTGTTCAATTATAAATATTCAAGCTAAATAAGAAAAAAACCACACACACACACACACACACACACACACACACATTTCTTGTATAGGGGACACTGAAAATTAATCAAAACCTTAGATGTCTATAATGATTAGTCATACTGTTACTTAGTATGTTCTACAAATATTTCCACTTAAATCCATCAGAAAGTGAGAAAATAATGTTCCAATGAAGACAATATTGAAAATTCTTACACTTTTATCACTGTTGAACAGCTACTTTACTCAAGAGTCATTCTGAAGTATGTTCAATTAGATCTCTATGTGTGATCAAATATAAGCCTTCCTTTTCCAGGAGAAAAAAAAAAAATCCCTGTCAGGTAACCGTTTTCTGTAGCTTTGATAAAAAGCTCAGTATCTGATCTGTTCAGATTCATTAAATTCAAACTCCATACAGTTTTTCCTTTCAGTTAGAACAAAGACATATATTTTCAAGTATTGTCCTTCAGAGCAGGAATAATGTAGCTGGTGAAACATTTTAGGCTTTTGGAAAATCCTGAATGCAAACATAATGCTAACAATTCCTATACAAAACTGGAAAAAGTAAAGATTAAAAAAAATTATCTGGAAAAGATTGGTCCCAGAACTAATTTCATAACAGTGATAATGTGATAAAATAATCTCAAATAATTTGAAATTTTAGAACCAATAAAAATATATTAGTACTTTGTAACAGATAAAATCAGCTTGAATGACCTCTCTAATCTCCTTTACCCATTTTACTAGTTATATTTAGGCATGAGAATGTAAGATTGAGTTGTCCCAAAACTTCAAAGGCTGAGAATGTCATAAAGTAATTCTGACATAATTTTCTGTTTGTTTCTTATTCATTGTTTTTAGAAAACTGATGGGCAAGCTATGGGGCAAGTTTATAAGGAAATTTGAATATCCGGGATATCCATGTGCTTGTTATATATCAGTTACTCCATGTTACACACTTAACACCATCTGCAAGTAAGGAACTCACTGCAGTGACAACTTCCCATGAACCTGCAGGTACCTGCTGAGATGACGACGGGGCTGGCTGCTGGCTGGCCTAGACTGTGATTGGTCATGTGGCTGATGAACCACAGCCGCAGCTACTGGGGCCACAGGTACCTCTCCCACACTAATGGGGATCCCTCCTATCACCATGTATCAGCACAGCTGAAGCAGTTTTTGCTGTTCCTATGGCAGCAATACAAGTTTCAACTTTTTAAAGAATTTATTTTGCCTTTTATTCATAGCAAGGAAGCTATTTTGAAATCTTGAGGCAAGATTAAGAGGAAGGCCACCCTGTGGTTTGTGTGGCAGCCACAAGCACTAAACTGAATCCAAAAGACCATTTGAGCCTGAGGGATGCACGGCAGCATATGGGCTTCTTCCTCTCATTGCTTCTTAAGTACCATCAGACCGCTCTTCTAGGTTCAGGGCTCCTGCAGCTTTCTAGAGGATGCTGGTTAGAAGCATGTTTCATTCTGCATTTTCCTGGCCGCCTTACCTTCTCTCTTCTGCAGATACATACTTTTCTTTGTACCTTTATTTGACGGCAAATGTATTCATATTTAAACCATGTTTTTAAACATTCTTTGCATATTCCATTTTTTTTTAGATTATTTATTTATTTATTTGACAGAGAGAGAGAGAGAGAGATCACAAGTAGGCAGAGAGGCCGGCAGAGAGAGGGGGAAGCAGGCTCCCTGCTGAGCAGAGAGCCCGATTCGGGGCTCGATCCCAGGACCCTAAGATCATGACCTGAGTAGAAGGCAGAGGCTTAACCCACTGAGCCATCCAGGTGCCCCGCATATTCCATTTTAAATCAAGGTTTGGTAACTAAAACTTTAATGGTAATGAAAAGCTTCTGCTATGGCAAATTTATTGCACTATCAAGTAAAATTCTGTAACAATGAGCTTTTACTTTTATTATAAATATCTCATGTGCAATATTAAACCCTTTCATTGGCTTAATTTACCTATTTAATTTTGTAATAAAAATATGTGGCTATTTATCTTTAGCCACAAAAGCAATACATTTATTTCTCTTTCAAGATGTAGCCCCTTCCATTCAAAGTGGCATGCTGGGAAACATCTTTATTTCTAAAATCTCATCTGATAAAACCTGGATTTCCTACTATTTAAAGAACTGCTTCATAACCAGTTAGGGAGTAAATTACACTACATCATTTTATGCAAAAGGAATCTGAAGCTCAGAATTAAAAACCTTTAACCTGCAAGTTACAAAATGAAGTAAAATGCAAGCCTGGGAAAGTAGTATATGAATCCTGGTCTCTTTTCCCACCCATTTTAGGCTGTTTCCTCATTTTTTTTTTTTTTTGTAAGAGACCCTTGCATATGAATTGGTATAAGAGCAATCATCCAAGCTACATTATATTTTCTAGTCACACCTTAGCTATGTGAACTTAGCTAGATTAAGCAATTTGTGCCCATTTTGGTGTGCATACTCCTAAACTACACTGTAAACAATCTCATGGAACATATGTCCACTTAAAAGCATTCATATATTTTCTTTCCCTAAATTGGCCAACAGGGAAGAATTAGCACAACATAGTTTCTTGCTAGTTCATTAAAATGTGATTACTTTTGGTACCAATAAGTAATATTCACTGGTTTCCTTGTGCTATTTGTTAGTAAATTAATAGCAGTGACAGAACAAGGGGCTGCAGCAGGATATCATCTTTCAAAAACCATGTCTAGAAAACTGAGCTTCAAGTCTAAGGAAACTACTAACCAAGGACAAACTAATAAATATATATTACTCTAACCTATTTATCTAATTTATATGCATTTTTCCAGAAAGACCAATGAAAATTTTATGAAGAGATGTGACTTTATTTCTATAATAACTCCTTTAGGATTCAGTATTGATCAATGATAAGCTGTCAATAATTTTTTGTTCATATTCAAAATAGCTTCAAGAAAGGGGTAACTGGTTAATAACTAAATGAATATAGTAAAAATAAAACCAAAAATAAGCAAATAGAACACAAATACTCCTCTAAAAAAGAAGATAAAATGCAACACTGCCTAATAATAACAGTGTTGCAATAAATAAGGATATTTTTTTAAAATTAATGACTGTCACCCTCTTCACAAAATAGGCAATGATCATTTATGTATCTTTATGCCTTTCTGAAATAAAAATAAATAAATAAAAGTGTTTTCTAGCACTCCTACAAATCCGTAAAGTCTAGTCTTTCCTAATTGATATGCATTAGAAATATTCTGAAAATTCTCTCCACCTTAGCTATAGCCCTCAATAGGATTTAAATATGTACACATTTATATAAAATTAAAAAGCACTAGGATGGCCAGTTAAGAATAGTTTAAATACACAGGATGATAAATCTTCATATAAAATTAGAAGAAACCCACACTTATATTTGTCCTCTTCTTTTCTCATTTCTTTTTTGCAGATCTAAACCACTTCCTCAGTATATTAAAAATAATCTATTAAAAACCCACATGACCATCACGGAATGGAAAAAAAAAAGCATTGTGAAGATCTGAAGCTCATACACATTCTCCAAACACTGCACCATCACAAAGGTGTTTAATATATGCAAATAAATAGATAAATCCTATTCTGTGCTACTCAGTCACAATTTCTTTCAAACTTCTGAAATTGATCTCTATTCAGGAAAAGCAGAGCTAGATGATACATTGTAAAGAAGGGGACTATGCTTTTCTGTAGATGAGACTAGATCAGAGGGCTCTACTCAATAGAAATGATGAAAATTAGCTAAACAGTCTATTCACTCCAAGAGTTGGTCTCAAAAACAATGAAAGAAACAGCCAAGGAGCAAAGGAGAAAGGACAAGGAGTTGCATGAATCAGTAACACTGCAGTGGACAACTGTAGTGCTCACTAGATATATAGATATAGACATAGATATAAAGAACTGCCGCTGGTCTAGGTCAAATTAAAGTCTAACGCAAAAAAAAATTGTTTTCTTTTTCTGTACTGCTTTTACTTTTACAAGATATATATGAATATCTATTTTAAAAATTGAAAAAACACATAAAGCTTCCCTCAGACTAACCTCTCTGATACCTTCTACTCTCACATCTCTCTTCCTCTGAATTACTACACTATGTCTGTACATACTATTTTAAGTCTGCTCAATTTGGTGGTTTTGGGTGGAATACACAATTGAACACACAGAATGTGATTTAAAAATTCTTACTGATTCATTTTGTAAAATTTTTGGAGCAAAAGGGCATGCTGAGGTTGACCTTAACATAGCAATGCTGTATTACTAAAAATACAAAGATTTAACAGAGGGATTGAGGTAGAAATCAGTCAATTTCTGTGAAATTATATCTTTCCTTTTTAATTAGCCTTAGAAAAAAATGTAGAAAACCTTAACAAGTAAAGTAAAAGAGTAACTACAGAAGTTTGTATTATCTTCACCTCTTTTTTTAAAGAAGACATTCTAATTTTGTTAGTAGAAACAACTTTCCAACTAAAAAAAACTACATTTCTCTCCTCTGTCCTCTCTTTCTCCTCCTCCTCCTTTTTAATAACTTAGGAAAAATTTAATACAATTTGTTGAGCATAGTATCCAGGAATGCTCTTTGAAAGCAAAGAGGGAGGTGGGTGGTTCATCTGCTTGTATCTCTTTCCAGTAGACTTTTGCTTTCACCAGCATGGAACACAGACGATCCCTGAAACTCTAAGAAATCAAGAGGCCACTAAGGGGGAAGCTATACATTGAGAATGGCAAAGCAAAAGGATGAGGAGGACCCTATGTTTCACTGGCAATATTGTATAGAAGCTATACTACTAGACTGAGAACATCTAACTCTATTTTTATTTAACTTGGAAGAAAAAGAAACCTCTAGAATATTTAAGCATCTGTATTTCTGTCACTAGGATTATCAGTAAAATGCAATTCCTGCTTGATTCTAAAGTACAGTTATTGGACCTAGGTAATGGAGAAAAATGTGTTGTATTTGAATTTACCCTTGCCATTTATATTATATTAATAATCTGTTAGATAGCTAAGGTTAACCTTGGCATTAGATTCATTGGAAGATTATAGGAGAGAAAACAGAACATGCCAGCAGGGCAGAATCACATATTTATCTTCCATTAGAATAGCTCTTGGAGTAGTCCACAGAGCTATCCAGGATGATTCTCTGTATCTCACCAAATGAGATTTAGAAGCAATGAAATTAATGGTTTCAGAAGCAATAAAATAAAATTTATCAGACTGGTACAGAAATAATATGAAGCCATACGGTCTTTAGGAGCATCCAGGTCTCTGCCTGGGATATACCAATTACAAAAAGCATCAGATTCAGGGAAGCCCAAAGATATGCTCTACCTAGTATTTTTATTTCTCCTCATCCAGATATAGATTTCTAAACTTGGGTCATTGTTGCCATAACCATATGGCCTAATAACATAGTTGACATCTCATCTATATCAAGCTTCTAGAAAAAAGCTAAAATACTCAGAAAGAATGGAAATGGTTGTTTTAAATGCTTAATCATAAGATATTAAGGAGGAAATTACAGGTTAATTTTAGACCGAGGAGACTTAAATGGTAGGACAAGGAGGTCACAATTTAATCTGTATGCTCTGTGTACCCACGGAAGTCCACAGAGTATACATAATAAAGTATACCGTAAAAAATCTGAGAATGCAAAAAACTGATGGGTAAGTGGATCAGCACAACTCTGACTTAGTAAAGAATTTTAAACAGCTTTTAAAATGTCTGATCTTAAGCAACTATCGATGGGAATTGAACTGGGTTATTTACTTGCCAAATAGAAGCTCACTATTCTTACTATATTCATTTCATAAATATTTCCTAAGTATTGTTGGAAAGACACTATCTTCCAGATAGCTACCAGTTGCCCCGCTAGATCCATTCTGTGATAGCCAATTTTATGTGTCAACTTGACTGCACTATGGGATTCCCAGACAGCTGGTGAAATATTATTTCTGGGTGTGTCTGTGTGAGTGTTTTGGGAAGAGATTAACCTTTGAATTGGTAGAATGAGTGAGATCTGTTCTCGCCCATGTGGGCTGGCAACATCCAATCTGTTAAGGGACTGAATAGAACAAAAAGGGAAGGGTGAACTGCTGTCTGCCTGAGCAGATGTATCCATTTTCTCCTGACCTTGGGCAATAGCACTCTTGGTTCTTGGGCTTTTGGACTTAGAATGGGATTTATATCATTGACCACCAAATCACAGGCATTTAGACCTGACCTGAACTGAAGTTACACCAGTAGACTTCCTGGTTCTCTAGTGTGTAGACTACAGATCATGGGTCTTCTTGGCCTTCATAATTACATGAGCCAGTTCTTATAATCTCCTATTAAACATATCCTATTGGTTCTATTTCTCTGAAGAAGCATGACTAATATACATTCTCTGAACTTCTCCACTCTACTCTGGACTCTAACCCAGGAGACTGACCTGCATAGACTATACCAAAGGGCTCCCTCAGCTCTGGGTTCTGACAGAGCTCAGCTAGCTAGTGGACTTGGTAGGAGATTAAAGTGAAGAACAGTAGGGGAGGGGTCAAGATGGCGGAGCAGTAGCAGCTGAAACTACATCAGGTAGCAGGAGATCAGCTAGATAGCTTTCAAACCATTGTAAACACCTACAAATCCAATGGGAGATCGAAGAGAAGAAAAACAATTCTAGAAACAGAAAATCAACCACTTTCTGAAAGGTAGGACCAGCGGAGAAGTGAATCCAAAGCGACCGGAAGATAGACCGTGGGGGGAGGGGCCGGCTCCCGGCAAGCGGCGGAGCAACGGAGCACTAAATCAGGACTTTTAAAAGTCTGCTCCGCTAAGGGACATCGCTCCAGAGGCTAAACCGGGGTGAAGCCCATGCGGGGTCAGCATGGCCCCAGATCCCGCAGGATCACAGAAGGATCAGGGGTGTCTGAGTGTCGCAGAGCTCGCAGGTATTAGAGCGGGGAAGCTGGCTACAGAGACAGAGCCGAGGAGTGATCTCTCAGCTCGGGGTTACCTTGAACCAGTCGCAGGCTGGGTGAGTTCAGAGCACAGCCGGAGGCCAGGGAGACCGGAGTGATTGGGGCTTTTCTCTGAGGGCGCACTGAGGAGTGGGGCCCAAGCTCTCGGCTCCTCCAGGCCGGAGACTGGGAGGCCGCCATTTTCATTCTTGTTCTCCAGAACTCTATGGAAAGTGTTCAGGGAACAAAAGCTCCCAAAAGCGAAAAAAGTGTTCAGGGAACAAAAGCTCCCAAAAGCAAAACCGAGCGGATTACTTAGCCCGGCCCCTGGTAAGGGCGGTGCAGCTCTGCCTCGGGCAAAGACACTTGAGATTCACTACAACAGGCCCCTCCCCAAGGAGATCAACAAGAAATCCAGCCAAGACCAAGTTCACTTACCAAGGTGAGCAGCGGAATTCCAGAGGAGGAGAAAGCAAAGCACGGAACTCATGGCTTTCTCCCCATGATTCTTTAGTCTTGCAGTTAATTTAATTTTTTTAATTTAATTTTTTTTCTTCTGCTAAATTATTTTTTAACTTTTACCCTTTTCTTTTTTAACATTTTTTAAACTAGTTTATCTTAACAATACCTTTCCAAAAAAAAATAACACTCTTTTTTGAACCTTCATTGTTATAGTCACATTTTATCCTTCATAGTATTTAACTTTATTTTTTGTATACACATAAGGTTTTTTTTCTTCTAAAAAATTTGGGGTACAACTTCCTCTAGTAGATCAAAATATACACTAAATATAGCTCCAGGCTTGTTCTAGTCTCCAGCCTGAGCAAATTCTCTCCACTTTCTTTATCTTTATTCTCCCAACCAACTTACTTTATCAACTCCTTTTTTTTAGAACTTAAAAAAAATTTTTTTTTTCATCATTATAGGCATATTCCATCCCTTCATTGTGTTTACCCTTATATACGTTTTTCATTCTTTAAAATTTTGGGAGGTAGTTTCTTCTAAGAGACCACAATACCCCAAAATTAAGTGGGTGACCCTGTTCTAGTCACCAGTCTAATATATATATTTTTTTTCTTTTTTATATTTTTTCTTTATTTGTTTCCTTTTTTTAATTTTTTTAACTTCTTTTTATCCCCTTTCTCCCCCCGCCCCCCCGATTTGGGGTCTCTTCTGATTTGGTTAAAGCGCATTTTCCTGGGGTCTTTACCACCCTCTTAGTATTTTATTTGCTCCGTCATATACTCTTATCTGGAAAAAATGACAAAGCAGAAAAACTCACCACAAAAAAAAGAACAAGAGGCAATACCGAAGGCTAGGGACCTAATCAATACAGACATTGGGAATATGTCAGATCTAGAGTTCAGAATGACAATTCTCAAAGTTCTAGCTGGGCTTAAAAAGGCATGGAAGATATTAGAGAAACCCTCTCTAGAGATATAAAAGCCCTTTCTGGAGAAATAAAAGAACTAAAATCTAACCAAGTTCAAATAAAAAAAGCTATTAGTGAGGTGTAATAAAAAATGGAGGCTCTTACTGCTAGGATAAATGAGGCAGAAGAAAGAATTAGTGATATAGAAGACCAAATGACAAAGAATAAAGAAGCTGAGCAAAAGAGGGACAAACAGCTACTGGACCACAAGGGGAGAATTGGAGAGATAAGTGACACCATAAGATGAAACAACATTAGAATAATTGGGATTCCAGAAGAAGAAGAAAGAGAGAGGGGAGCAGAAGGTATATTGGAGAGAATTATTGTAGAAAATTTCCCTAATATGGCAAAGGGAACAAGCATCAAAATCCAGGAGGTGCAGAGAACTCCCCTCAAAATAAACAAGAATAGGTCCACACCCTGTCACCTAATACTAAAACTTAACAAGTCTTAGCGACAAAGAGAAAATCCTGAAAGCAGCCCGGGAAAAGAAGTCTGTAACATACAATGGTAAAAATATTAGATTGGCAGCAGACTTATCCACAAAGACCTGGCAGGCCAGAAAGAACTGGCATGATATATTCAGAGCACTAAAGGAAGAAAACATGCAGCCAAGAATACTATATCCAGCTAGGCTATCATTGAAAATAGAAGGAGAGATAAAAAGCTTCCAGGACAAACAAAAACTGAAAGAATTTGCAAACACCAAACCAGCTCTACAGGAAATATTGAAAGGGTTCCTCTAAGCAAAGAGAGAGCCTAAAAGGAGTAGATCAGAAAGGAACAGAGACAATATATTGTAACAGTCACCTT